>JALIZH010032946.1:1575000-1842500 GCA_030522465.1 Rhipicephalus appendiculatus | reverse complement strand
TTTTATCGAGTTATCGTAATTTGAAACAATAGGAAACGACTAGGTAGCATGACGACAACAACCTAAAAATGTCTCGATCTGTTTTCCCGGCACTGCGATAGTACTCGACATGCCTCGACTGATCATCTTTCCCGGCGCACACGTGCCGCCGATGACGAGAGAAAAGGCAAATAAAAGATAACAGCGCAAAAGGAGGAAAGATGAAAAGCTGTTCGGCGGGTAAACCTAATCTTTCCACGAGCCTCTCAATGTGTGCCGCCGGTTCATGCAGCGAGGCCTGTCGTCCAGAGGGAATTGAGACATCGGTGAGGACAGCGCACGAAATAGATAAACTTTCCTGATTAACTTTCCTTTCTTTCCTTTTCACTAAAGCAAACTTTGTTTCACAAGCCTCTTTCATTTCGGTTAAGGCGCTCACCGTTCGAGCATTGTTTTGTTTTTTCTTCGAAGCAGCATTTCGCTTTCTTTCACTTTCCAGTACTGCCCTCGAAGCGAGGTCAATCATGTCACCACCGAAGCAGCTTTCGTGACCACACTTACCTTCAGGCAGTTTGTAATTCACGAACCCGTAAGACATTCTTGCATTCTCACTGTTTACTGTTCCTGCGAATGTCATTCTCGGAGATGGCAAATTTGCTCCATAAACTAATGAAATTGCGTTACAAATTACTGCTCTCCGAAAGTAATGACACTGCATTACTATTGCTTTGAATTTACTACGCAAAAGCAGTTTTTTTTTTTTCAAGCAACGTGTTTCAAGGCTTCGAGTTCGAAAGCTGAGCGGCGTCTTTTTTTTTCTTTGTTTTTTTTTTTGGGGGGGGGGGAGGGGGGGAGGGGGGGAGGGGTATTGTGGTTGGCATGGCTTGTTCCCATGTCTGAAACCTGGCAATCAGACTGACTTATCTTTGTTTTTTTTTCCCCTTTTTTGGGGGGTCAAATTTTTATGCTATAAGAGAATGGCCATGCTATGTTTCAGTGAAAAGTAATTGGGAAAGTACTCAGTAATGTATTAGAAACTACTGGCTTGAAACAATTTATTAGATCCCTTAATTACAAGCCCACAAAATAATTCCTAATTACACCAAGAAAGAGTTTAATTACTGTAACTTCATTACAGTAATTGCATCAATGCCAAGTCTGCTCGTTCTCCAATACTGCGTCACAGTGATATGATGTCTTTTTGAGATCCGCTCATATTTTTTGTAGTGTAAAGCCCCAGAGTGTCCCAGTTCCAGACACGCGCAGTTTGAACGAGCGCACCTGAGTCAACTAAAGGATTTATCTCGCCAAACTACGCATAACTACTGTTCCGTACATACGTTTACGCTAATTTCGTGCATCGATTTTGCTTCAAGTTTGGTGCTGACGTCTTCTATGGTCCTAGGAATGCTACGAGACCTAAAATCGTCTTATTCTAACGGAAGCGATCAGAAAATGACAGCCAGATTCCAGGTCCGCACGCTCACTCTTCCTATCGTGTTCCATTCTTTCTTTTTCGTGTTTTACCGCTGCATTTATAATCGCTGACAAAGATTCGCGCTTTTGTTTATATAGTGTCTAAAAAATTGGTCATTGAGGGGAGCAGACTCCGCAAGCTGCCACTGTTGATTTTTGAGATGGCAGGATGTCCTTGCGTTCAACTCTCTTAACACGTTTCAGAATTAGTTTGAAGCGCAATGAAAGTGCGGACAATGGAAGTGCTGAGGACAGCGTTGAATTTGTCAAGCCACGATTGGGCTGCAATGGTAAGGTGTCCGCGTTTCTAGACGCGTAGTGATTGTGATAGCCAATGAACCGTAACGTAAAACGGTTTTGTGATAATTCTGACGCGAATGCTTTCTTCTGCGTCCTGCTTTGTTAAGCATGTGCGAAGATTCATGTATCTGTTTTATACGCTTTATCTGACTAAAAAAGAATCACTTGTGAGGAAAGTAATCCCTGTCCTGTTCACTCCCGTAGTCCGCGTCTTCGGTTCGCTTCAAAGCAATTTTCAAACACGAACGTCTACCAACTAGCCCAACTCGCCATCTTGTTGTCCTAACATGGTCTGTTTTGATCGTTAGTATGGTCTAAAAACAGCTGTCGGATGTAGCGAACGACCTAGGCGACAGATAAGGTGTCGCAATTTCTGCGCACATATTTCAGCCGGTAAGATTTTCTTTTGAACAACAAAAACGTAAGTCAAATTTTTAAAGCATTAAATGACAGCCCTTTATTCACATTGCTTTGGCTAGTGAGCTTTCGTACGGGGTTTCCAGTATAAAAACGTGAGCTTACATAGACTGCATTCTAGCGTCAGATCTTCCATACTCCATCTCAGAAGTTCCCTTCAGCACTGAGGAGGCTACAGGACCCCTTAGCCAATAGAAAGGGCGATTAGCCCGTCCACATGTATTCATCCGCGCCGCGTCGTCAGCTAAGCGTCCCATGGGATGTTTAGCAGACGTTCAGCGAGCAGCGAGCAGACGAGCAGACGTTCACGTTCAGCGAGCGGACGGCAACACCGAAAAAAAATTGGCCGCGTATCTGCGTGCTTCGCTGCAAATGTCATCGAAAGACGATAGTCTTCTGCCGGTCGTACTATATGAGTCCTTGTCTCATCCGCGGCCACCTGTGATGCTGTTCTCGACCATTTCCGTCCTGGCATGACCAAGCGTCTTCTCGCCGCAAGCGCGGTGTTTTTGGCACCGTGTAAAAAGCTGAGAAGTAGACCTGTGCGCCGGTCCTAAAATCGCCGGCGGTGGCGCGCCGGTGTTTGCACCTCCGGCGGCGGCGCGTCAACGGCGCGGGGTTCATCAGACCGGCGGCGGCGCGGCGCGGGAAGGGGGGGCGGGGGATTCAACATTTACTTGGGCGACAAATTTGACCCTTGAATTTTGAAAAAAAAAGAACACCGTTTTCCTGAAAGGGCGAAGCAGTGAATGCGATAGCAACATGTCGTAATGTTATAACGAACTAAGGCTAACTCTTTTTATCTAACTAGCTAACTCTTTTTTATCATCCGATCTCACGAAACTGCAAAACGCTGGTGTTAGCGAATGCGGTCGGTAGCCGTGAAAGAAGCGCTTTTCGTGCAGTTTGTCGTATCAGTGCTGGCAGTACGAAGCGGTGAGATTACAGCGCGTAGAAGAATATACGAGCCGTTTGCTGATCTCTGCCGGGTTAGCGCACTCGCCAGCGCTCACGACCGCGCCCTAATAGTCAAAGTTCACAGTCGCGGCTCGAGTCACGCAGCCCCTTTACCCCGGCGTCCCTTCATACTCCTTCGTCCAACGGAAGATGGACAAGGCACTTGCTTTCTGGTTGAGGAGTAATCGACGGCAGGCCTCGCAGGCGGAGTGATGTTACCGCACGCGCCCTCGGTGCGGCGGAGATGGGCAGTTTCTTAAATTTATGCTTCAGTCCTGTTCCTTGCTAGCGCTCGCGAGCTTTTACTAGCGGGTACAGCGTACGATGTGTACAAAAGTTAATGACTTGGACTTTATACGGAACATGACGGCGACGATGAAAACCTGTACAGAGTGTCCATATAATTGTTATCGCAATAAAAAATATACAAAAACCGTGGAACCGGGCTGGCCTTTTTTTGTTTTTTGGACAGCTGCATCGTCTTCGCTGCAAAGATTTCGTCTGTTGGAAGAATCAAATAATCCGGCGCCTCTTCCATTGGTTTCGTTCTCGCCTTCACTGCAATTCTTACAGGCGATATCTCCTCGACACTTATTTCTTCATAACGCACGTGTACAATGTTAGCGCTAAACTTTGAGCCTATCAGAATTTCGAGCTTGTCGACTACACGCTGCTATTTGCGTTTGCGTAATCGGAAACTCACAAAAAGAAGCGAAATTAGTTCATCGCGCACGATAATCATGCGAGGGGAGGAAGAACAGGTGGGCGAATGCATGGCAAAACAGGATAGGAGACAATTTACAACTGACATTTCTCGTGTATAAACCAGTCGAGAGTATGTGACCTAATTGTCATGTGAATCCCCATTCTGGCGTCACAAAGAGCGCCAAAAAAAGTAACAGTTTCGCCGCAAGGGCGAAGCAATGAATGCGATAGCAAGAAATTGGAATGACTCACGAAGAAGACAAGCAGCTCGATACTTTCAGCTTCCCGCTGAAGCACGAAGAAGGACGCTCGAAAAAAAAAAAAAACGCTCAGGTATACACAGGACAAGCGTGAACTAACAACTGTCACAGTTGTTAGTGTCGACAACGCAGAAGCCGACGCTCTTAGATATTTCTTCTTTTAAAGTGCGGCGCGCAGAATGACTCCTCTGCGTCTTCTGACACGTGGTGGCGTCTGACGCAAGGTGTGCGCGGTGTTCTTTTTTTCTTCGTTGCACGTCACGAGTGGGTACAGAAAGGGACCCATTTCTGTGTGCGCCTCAACGACAGTTTTCAAATTGAAAGAAAATGTAGGAGCGTTGCGCGATAGAAAACACGCTCAAGCTCCTCCGAGATCTGTGTACCGCCAGCGATAAATGGTGTCTATAAATAGCTTGCCGTTAGAATGTCGGCGCATGCACGCAGCGTGGTTGAGTGGTCTAACGCAGCGCGCTGCGGAGCCAGGGGTCGCTTGTTCGAATCCCTAGCCAGGATGCATTGGTCTCCTGATTTTTTTTTCTTTGTGCCTTTTTTACATGTATACATACATATACATATCTGGGGCATGACGGCGACGGCAAAAATGAGCCGAGAGTGTCCATATTATTGCTATTGCAATAAAAAAAAATACAAACGCCACGAGAGAATAGCGAGCTCGATGTTATATTTTCAAAGGCTGTCTATGGGCCCTAAAAAGACCGGGTGTGCAAACACGGACACAAGAGAGTAGTCAAGATACAGCAAATGCCGCTAACTGAAAAATCGTACAGCGGCGGATAAGAAGGTAGCCAAAATAATTAAGGCAGCTTCGCACAAGTGGTGCTAAACCTGAAGGAATAGCGGAGCTGGGCAGCCCTCTTTGTTTCTCTTCGGTTTTCTCTGTCGTTCCTCCTCTCTTTCTTTCAATTTCTCTGTTTCAGTTTTTTCTGTCTTTTATTTTCTCTTTATTTCTACTGATTTCTGCCCCTCTCTTTATCTAATTCTTTCGTTTTCTTGTTCTTTCTATTTTAAGTCCTATTTTTTCCTTTCTTTCTCTCTGTTTCTATTTTTTGCTTGCACCCTCTTTTTTTCCTATTTTAATACACGGTTTTGCCTGTGTTACGCCAAGTGATGACAGCATATGACAACATACGACAGCCCGGGCGCCTAACGTGCTGCGCACTTAATATTATCAAGGCCCTCGAAGACCAAGAGGAAGAAGACTTCTCCTATACGCGCGAATGCACGCTCAATATCCTACAGATATCTATGCAATAAATGGTTTCGCCTGCATTTCGTCTGCGTTTCGCCAAGTACGACAGCATGATAGCATACAACAGCCCGGACCCCTAAAGTGCTCCGCACTTAAAATACTTATTTGCGCATTCCCAAGCAAGAGACGATACCTATCAGTCAGTTGCGCGTGGCGGTCTACGTGAGAGATAACTGGTTGCTCTCTTGTCTTCACTCTTTTGTCTTTATTTTCACGTCGTTTCGTATTAACATGAATACCCACCAAAAGCTCAGCGATCAATTATTCTAAGTTTTTCTTTGCCTTAACATCTCTAGTTATTCTATTTTGTTTGATTTTTGTTCGACTTACTCGAGTAATCATGAAACGAAAAACGTGCATTAAAGGAACACTAAAGAGCAAAACGATTTTTCGCGTATTAGTAAAGTACAATTTCACAATCCCGAAAACACCACTCTTACCTCGACACGACGCTTGGTAAGCGAGAAAACGCGCGAAAAGAAAATGCGGGGGGGAGACGCCACCTTGAGATTCCCGCACCAAACACCGTGACGTCATAAGTTTTGAAGGCGTCTACTGGGTTCTACGTAGCTTCTAATCGATATTATTGAAATACATTGTCATCTATAGGTGCCATAGAACTAGCATACTAAGTTTCAGAAAATTTCATCGAGCCAATGTCGCGAAAATATAAAAAATACATTTTGAAATTTTCGACGTCACGCGCGGAGATTTCGGTGCGAAATTTAAAAATGAAACTTCAACCTTGATTTTCTCCACTAATAATGAACTTACGATTGTGAAAAATATGGCATTAGAGTTCTCAGAGTGCAGTTTGTCAATCTAAACTAACTCAGTATTTCTCTTTAGTGTCCTTTAACCCATCGATATATATTACTTATCTGTTTTGTTTGTCTATGCAACATGTAGTAAGTCCAAAACTCCCCCCAATATGCTATCCAGCTAGTTGGGTCGTCGCCTTTTAAGGCTGGAGGACGCCGCAGCGTTGAGGTCAGGCAATACCCTTGAAACTTCTGGACGAGAGAAACAGACAACTTCCGGGTAGCTATTCTCTTTGTGTCCATCTAAAGGAGATGTCCTCAGTCCATTTCGGCACAGTGCGTTCAGCTACTCGAAAAAGCGGTGAGCCGTAATGTTTGCTGTTGACCACGTTGATGCACCGAACCCGCGAGCACATTCCCAGCGTAAGAAGAAAGTGGACGAAATGTACAGAAACAGGAACTTTTCCAGTCTTAACTTGCATATGAATGTGTCCCAGATGTTTGAGGGCGATGCAGGGAATGCGTACCGATCTTCACAGGTGCGTTAGAAGGGCGGCCGCATTCAACCCTAATTCGATGGCTTACGCGATCAGAATGTATGCACGGCCTCCGAGATGTACGCTAAAAGCGGGTGTCTGGGCGCTGAGTTCGTTGAGTTGAAGCACATTCCGTCCCTCTCATTATTGTCGAGAGTTGTGAAAGCTTCATGACATCAAAATGACGTTGCCGAAGAAGTACCGGAAACAAGGGGCGCGCTGCTCGCCGAACTCCTGCCAATCAGCTGCGGCCGAATGCACAGGGGGGGACACATCGAGAATAACTCCGCAGCCATAAAAAAAAAAAAAAATGAAACAGGAGCTTGCTGGGTACTGTGACCAGAGCATGAAGGACGAGGGGGGAAGTGGCGCTAGCGGAGGTTGGTTTGTGGAAGCTGGGCGCACGCGCTCCTGAATTTTCGTTTTTTTTTTTTCGTCCGGTGAGCTCACCAAGAAAGAGCGAACGAAACAAGGGCATGGCGGGAATTGTGACACGAGGTAGTGCCTTCAGAGGAGGTTGGATTATAGATGCTAGGTGCACTCTCATTTTTTTTTCCCCCTCTATGGTAGAAGCAGGTCTGTGGCATTCCGTTCCTCTAATTTTAGTCGACAGTTAGGAAAACTTCGTGACGTCAAATTGACGTTGAAGAGGAAGAACCGGAAAGCGAGGGCGCGTTGCTGGCCGAGCTCCCGCCAATCAGCGGTGACTGAAATGGAGACTCCATTAACTGGGCACATCTAGAAAAGCTCCCCCGGCGAAGTGATGTAGTTTATGTTCAGAAGCCCCGTTCGGGTTAAAATAAAAGACTAACGGCGGCGCGCCGCAATTATTGCGCGGCGGCGGCGGCGGCGGCGTGGTCATTCTCGAAACTTCGGCGGCGGCGCGACCGGCGCGAGCGAAAATAGGCGGCGGCGGCGGCGCGGCGGCGCACTACTGAGAAGTCGCGCAGAGCGACCACGAAAAGAGATTCTCTTTTTTGCAGCGACGAGGGCAGACTGCGCCAGCTATCGTGCGTCGGGTGAAACACGCGGCACTTCGCGCGACCTCGGAGATAGACGACGGCTCTTCGCTTTTGCGAGGCAGCTCGCATTTTCAGCGCAGCCTAAGAAACACTAGGGTCTTTAGAATTAAGTATCTATGTATTTTCTATAAAAGAACACACCACTTAATACTTCCGTATTGTTGTTGCGCCTCAGATATGCGTAATATTTGCTTTTTGATCGACAATGTTCACAAGTATGCACGAAAACGACTGTCCAAGTTGGCTGGGCGTTCAGAAAGTAGTTAAACTTTGGCCTTATAGCTGAATCGGGTTACGGACAGACAGACAGACAGACAGACCAAAATTTCTGAGTTGAAGTATCCCAAGAAAGACTATCGTCTTTTAAAAAATAGAACACGGCTGCAGTCATCGACACAGGCGCACACCGCCTCAAGTTGATCACATCGTGATGCGCTCTGGGCTGTGTGTTCCAAACTGACGGTTGTATTTGCTTTCGATTTACGTCTTGGAGCTTCGGCAGCGATGTATTCGTGACTACATTACACTATTTCCATAACCGTCATCAAATTTTCGATGCGTTAGGCTTAGCAGGCATGGTTAAAGAAACAGCTTATCTCGCCAATAACGACAGAGCGTACCTGATGCTGTATCCTGATCGTGAGATGGCACAAAGCGACAGCTCATTACACGATTCATTTGTTGCTGTGAGCGCTTTGGGCGAACGTCAAGGTCAAGTTTGGATCGAAGCGGGCGGTCGCGTCCGCCGCTAGCATGTTGATTAAAAAGCCACAGTTCCCGGCAGTTACTAATACAACAATTAAATTAATTCGCCGTAAATGTGATGAAGAATACACATATTACTTATTGATGCGCAGTAGCAGATGCTAAACGAGGGTACATGTCTCGACCTTGCCAATTGCAAGAAAATTATATCTGCAACTATGTTTCCCTGCGCAGGCATGTGGCTTGCTTACACCCCGTAGCTTTGGCAGTGCTGAACGGTAATGGTGAGATGAGTATCAGACATGTGTACGGGCTTCGGATAGCCCGTAAGCCCGAGCCCGGCCCGCGGGCCGGGCTCGGGTAGGCCGACAGCTTCACATCTTGGGCCGGGGCCGGGCCAATTAGTTTTTTATCGGGCCGGCTGGGCCAGGTGCAAAGCCCGTATCAAGCCCAAAATATACACCAGAACACAGCGAGTTCAGAGTGTATGCCGCCATACTTAGGCAGCACGTCGCGCCATCTGTCGCAAGCGCGGCGAAGCAACACCGTGAACTGCCAGGCTAGCAGACGCTCCGCAATTCAAACGCGAAACTTCGCAACCCGAGTCCGGCTGTAAGCATGTTCCGCGCTTTTCTTCTCCTGGAAATGTATGCTGTTTTCTTGTGAAACGTCGAGAAGACCTTCCTCAACAGTCCGGAATGTCTACAGCAAGTGTGACTGCGGAAGCAACTTTATCAGGTACAGGGCTGGTCAAAAGTTTCCAGGCCACTATCCCATGTATTCCTATGGAAGCGTGGCCTGGGAACTTTTGACCCCCCCTGTACTTACTATCGCGATGGAAAGAAACGTGAACAGCGGAAAGCGTGGCTTTCGACTCAGTCGAACTGCGACATGCCTTGACTATCGCTAGGCAAAACTTGTGCTTTCAGCCGGTGTCACCGTAGCGCTAGAATCCCGCTCCGGCTTGCGTTCATGCACCACATCATTTGCCAGTCATTCCTGGCACTCGGAACACACACGCGGTGCGAAAGTGTCAGTCAGAGCAAGATTTTATAGTACCACGGTGACGCCGGCTGAAATCACAGATTGGCCTAGCGACAGTTAAGGCATGTCGCAGTTCGACTGAGTCGAGAGCCACGATTCCCGCTGTTCACGTTTCTTTGCATCGCGATAGTACGCCGTTATATCTGTACTAAACGTGCGCAGTTCGCGTGAGTCGTAATATCTGATATTATTGGCATGCGGCCTGCGAAAGAGTACGGCAATGATTTGGTGCCGCATACTACAGGCATACTGGACGCAAATTACTGCTGTAAAGCGAAATAACTGGCGTCACGCCTGAATACACGCAGTAAGTGTACCTGGGGGGAAAGATAGGCGTGCCCTGGTCTATAGACCAATTTCACGAGGAGGCTGTCATTTTTTCCGCCGCAGCGCCGTCTAGCGTCTGCAATGTTTTGCAGCCGTGCCGGTGTGTGGGTATCTGCGGCGGTGTATGCAGCGTATGCGCTCAGTTCACGGGGTATTGCTGTTCTTCGCGGCACACGGTCAAAAAACAGCAACGTTTCGCGAGTGTAAAAGCGCTAGTAAGTAATCGCTAAGCTTTCAGCTTCGAAATGGCTGAAACATAAAGCAGCGGCGACCCACGAGACGTTCCCGCGGCGGTGCCGACGATAGACATAGGAGGTGAGTAGAATTTCAATGCATTCCTTAAGCAGCACGTGTAAATGGGTAATTGGTTAGTATGTTTTGTTATGGCTGGCCTTGTGGGGTTCTGGGAGTATGCACTAGCGTTAAATTTTCGGACAACTCTCGAAGTAATGGGTGAAACGTAAATGGAGACGAGCGAATACGTACGCCATTGCCCAGCTGCACTTTAAGCGCGCGCATTAGTGTTTAAAATGACCCTCGGGCTTCTGTGCCGTGATTCTTTAAGTTCAACGTAACTCTATTATCGCTAGCAGATCATCTGGTTCCGCTCAGAACGTCGCAATACAAAGTTTGTGGAACGAAGGAAGCACAAACACCGATGGCTGTGTTGATTCGTGTCGTCTTCTTAGTCAAAAGCTTGTTTCTGATCGTTGCGCAGGATAAGAAACGAATGTACGACGGATGAGCTCGAACTACCGCGTAGCAGCAAAACAAAGAGAAGATGAAAATAAACGTCTTGCACATCCGGAAGCACGGCATGGCATAAGTTCACTTCGGCGCGAGCAGCCGCCACTGGCGATACGGCGAAAGTGCGCCCGTTTTTGGTAACATTGTTGTCGGTCTTTTTTCTTTTTACGAAGCATCACGACGAGCGCACGTGTTCAGCTAACGACCTGGCTTTAACGATTGTGGGTCGATTATTCACGACACTCAGGCTGCCGCGGGAAAAAAAGGTGCGGTTGCCATAAAACTGCCCCAGTTATCGTCGCAAAATTGACAAGTCGGGAAATGACGTGCCGTCGAAGAATCGCTAGAGTCGCGTTCCTGCGCCAAAGAACACTTATGTCATGCAGGCCTTTCTGTGATGCAGTTTGGAAAGGGCACATTCGATAATCTCGAAATTGCACGCGCTTAGATTTCGGTAGCCGCAGGCATTGTAACTCATGTGCTGTAGCATAGAAGTCGGGGATGGTGATGTTACAACAGAAGAATTCTGGGCAAAACATTTTCTGTATTAACCGTCAGCTTTGACATTGCTTCTCTTTGCTGCAGAGGGTGTGTACCAGCACCCAAGCAGAATCACAAGCTGCTGTAATGAAGAAATGGCCACAACGACAGACACCAGATATAATAAAATATTTGTCGGATAAGGCCTGTGACCTAAGTAAAGTCATTTCGAAGCAAGGTGCACTTCGCGTGTCTCGGCTGCCAGCCTTTTGAGCTTTCGTTAGTTGTTGTCGCAGTCAAACACAGCGCCGTGGTAGCCGTCGACCTGTTCTCGTCCGATATTCCATTTTTAGGCAGCACAACTGCTTTAGCGCGTAAAAAAAAAATGGAAACACATTGACCTCTCACGCGCCGCGCATGCAAAACGCGCCAATTACCACACACCATAGGCGGTGGCCGAACGGCCGGTGGAGAGAGAGAGTGACGAAAATGCACCGGTTCGAGGCTACGCTCCTCCTCTCCTCCTCTCAGGTCTATAGACGCTGTGCCGCAATATTTTAAATGCGAAGCATTTCTTAGCGAACTTCGGCGAGTTTGAGCGTATCTATCTATCTATCTATCTATCTATCTATCTATCTATCTATCTATCTATCTATCTATCTATCTATCTATCTATCTATCTATCTATCTATCTATCTATCTATCTATCTATCTATCTAGCCGCCTACGACTTTGTGCTCTCCTGGCCGTATCGTTATTGGGATTTATACCAAATTGGTATGGCATAACATGACCGTATGACGAACATAAAAGGCTGGTCATATCATATGAAAATAATGACTAACTTGTCATGAAAAGTATGATTTACATGCCACGCTCATGGCGCGCTCGCGGCCGTTTCGTTAGCTCGATATACACCAAATTTGGGATTGAGTGACGTGACTGTATGACGAACATAAATGACAGGTGGTAATATGCAAATCATGACGTGCATGTCATGAACAACATGATTTACATGCCACGCTCATGGCGCGCTCGCGGCCGTTTCTTTAGCTTGATATACACCAAATTTGGTATTGGGTGACATGACTGTATGACGAACATAAATGACAACTGGTAATATGGAAATCATGACTTGTCATGTGCGACATGACTTGCATGCCACGCTCATGGCGTGCTCGCGGCCGTTTCGTTAGCTTGACATACACCAAATTTGGGATTGAGTGACGTGACTGTATAATGAACATAAGTGGCAGGTGGTAACATGAAAATCTTGGCATGCATGTTATCTACAACGCCATTTACATGCCACGCTCATGGTGCGCTTGCGTCCAGTTCGCTAGCTGGATATACACCAAAATTGGTATTGCGTGACGTGACTGTATGACGACCATAAATGATAGGTCCTAACATGTAAAACATGGCATGCAAATTATGTAAAGCATGATCTACTCCTTCCTGGCTGCTTCGCATTACATCGATTCCCACAGTGCGTGGGATCTGCCGGCTTTTTCCTGCACGTAGTAGAACACGCAAGATGGGCTTTGTGATTATCCATCATCCCCCTGTCCGGCATCTGTGGTACTAAACTTCTGGAAAACAAGCAGTCTGAACATCCGAAGCTCGCTATGCATGAGAAAAAGATAGTGGCGATTCCGGCTACCAGTGCGAGCAGCGAACGGAACTTCAGAACGGTGGAAGACGCGATACAGGAACGCCGCACTTCACTGAAGCCCGAATCATTGGATAGCCTGCTATTTTGACACGTCATCTTGTAATGTGTGTATATGTTGACTGTAACGTGTCGCTTGCTTGTTTCACTTTGATATGTTGAATAAAATTCCACATTACTGGAAAGCGATATCTTGTCTCCGCAGCGAACCTACATAATGGCGGGACGCACCGGGCGGGCCTGGGCTTTTATTGTTCGTCGGGCCGGGCCGGGCGGGCTCGCAGCCCTCTAGCGTCGGGCTCGGGCGGGCCTTCAATGCAGTCGGCGGGCCGGGGCCGGGCTCGGGCTCGGAAATACGGCCCGTGCACAGCTCTAATGAGTATAGTGCAACCACTCTGTTTTAAATGCGAATGCATTTCTTAGTCGGGCTATGTCAGGCGGCGTTGTCCGCGGCGGTGTCCGCGCGCCGGCAGGTGTTATCTCTCCGCTCTCACTCCCTCTCCCATAGCAACAGCTGCGGGCGCGCGCGCTTATCCTCGCCCCTAGCAACCGGAGCATGTGGTGCGAGAGAGTGTAGGAGAGGGTAGGTGCAGTGCTTCGCCGCTCCTTCTCTCGCCGTTCGCTCTCTCTCCTCCCTGCGCCCCACTCTCCCGTCCGCTCGCGCCTCACTCTCGACCGTTCGCTAGCTAGGCGCCTCTCAATGCGATGGCAGAAGTCGGTGAAGGCGAAATCTCTCGGCGCAAGAAATACATTCGCATTTCCTCACGATTCCCTTCGGGGAGGTGGGGGCCATTTTTTTAGAAATGATTTCATTTTTAGTGACCTCTTATTATAATTCTTCACCAGCGTTCAAGCAATGAATGAATTTATAAGGCGAAACGCCTTAAATGCCTCATCAGTAGGGTCACGTGACGAAAGCCGGTGAGTAGCGAAAAAAATCGCGGTTTCGCTGCAACGGTGGAGCAATGAATGCGAAGCAACAAAGGGCAATATTATACGAAGTAAGGCTAGAAGTGAAATCTTTTGATCTCGCGTAACAAGACAAAACGTCAGTTTAAGGGAATACGGTGGCTGCAGGGAACAAACGCTGTCTGTGCTCTTAAAGTGAAGTAAGCGGCGTGTGCAGAGCAAGTTTACGAGCCGTCTCCGCATCTCTGTCGAGATAGCGCGCGCCCCAGCGCTCGCGACCGCGCCTCTATGAACAGAGTACGCTGTTTTGGCTCGAGTGACGCAGGCATAGGTCGGCAAAAAAAGTTGGAACTCACTCAGACTCACTCAAGAAATATATCTTGCGCTTTGGAGTCACTCGGACTCAGACTCACCAAAATTTTCCTGAGCCGAACTCACTCGGACTCATACTCACAAAAATTTTCTTCAGCCGGACTCACTCGGACTCAAACTCACCAAAATATTACTCACCCGGACTCACTCAGAGTCAGACTCACGGCTCAATCTGAGTCTGAGTGAGTCGACTCATGATTGAGTTCGCCGACCTATGGCCAGGGCACAATTTCAAGAAGTAATTTGTACTAGAGCCCTGGCTACTGAATGTGAAGAGATATCGACTGATGTGTTTGTAGTGGCCTGTTCCAGAACGACAAAGTAAGCACGCTCATTGTTGGAAGGGTAATGCTTCCAAAATGAGGCGGCTAGCTTTTTTATCATCATCATCATTCGCTTAAATTTCAAGGCAGTTTTCAGTAAAGGAGCCTTAGGTTTCAGCGATGTGTTTACCCTTCACGCTCACCCATTCAATATACGTATATGTTGCACGAGTTTGTCCCTCGATGGCTTTCCTCTGACTTTAACACCCATACTTTCGCTTAAAAGGCAACACGTAAAGGTCCCCTGACACCATGATTGAAACATCTAAACATTTCTGTTGTTTGATTGACCTGTATACGTGGGCACTTCTGACCGATTATTAGAGGCGGACGTTGCCTTCAAGATACTTTAATTTGGTTTTAAAGTTAGCGTGAGTGCTCATATAAGTTGTCAGCACCTCGCGACATAGCCACGGGTATGACGTAGATCGAGGACCCGTGTGGCGATCCCCGAGTAAAGAGAGTTTTGCCGACGGCACAGAAGATTTGTGGGACGCATACAATACAGCAACATGCACTCGGCTAGGGCTATTGTTCCATTGCGCCAACTTGCGCAATGACAGCGAAGACTGGAGCTAACGTGACGAAGCGATGTTTTCTGTGCTCGCTCCCAGGTGGCGCGTCGGTACACTATGCTGGAAAACTTTCAGGAAATTTTGTGGCATATATTCAAAGAAGCAGGCATAGGTGACGACGGTATACAGCTCTTGAGGGAGATATACCGATAAAGTACAGTTTGCATAGAATGGGAAGGAATAAGCAGCAAAGAGAACGTTGATATTAGCAAGAGGCTGAGACAGGGATGTCCTTTGTCCCCGCTGTTATTCATGCTGTACATGGTGAGCATGGAAAAAAGCGCTAGAAGGTAGCAACATCGGTTTTAATCTGCCGCACACACAGGGCGGCGTGATGATTGACAGAAGCGTCCAGGTTTAGTTTATGCGGACGATATTGTCTTATTTGTGGACAGCCCAAGGGATATAGAGCGGCTGGCATATACGCGGAAGGGAAGGTGAGGCTCTATGAATAGAATTTAGAGTACGAAAATGTGGATTGGTGGTATTCAATGACCCCAATAATCGGGCAGTGTCTATACAGGGCCAAGAAATACCGAGGAGTAAGCGAATACAAGTACCCAGGAGTATGGGTAAATGAGGATGTTAAATGGAGGTACCGGAAAAAGCCTCGGCTTTTTTCGGTACCTCCATGTAAAATCCAAAAGAGAAATTCTTCCATGATAAACAAAAGAGAAATTCTGCCATGATGAAGCACAGAGCGTTATGGGAATACAATAGGTACAACGTAGGTCATAATGATAACTATGGCTGAGCTCTTTGTAATATGTGGACAGCTTTAAACCAAGCATTCATTACGCAGTTCACGGCTGTGGCGCCCGGTGCGGTTCTAAAGCTACTGTCATCGCATTATTACAGCTGCTACTAACGTGACTCAATGCCCATCGTGAAGCACGCATAGGGTATTTTCCTCAAGCAGTTACATGCACTGTAATGGCTCCGCTGTATAGCATTGGACTGCCACGCAGAGTGTCTGGATTGAATTCCGGCTCGAATCCCGATTTTTATTTGCATTCATCGGGATTTTTCCCTCATGGAGAAAAATCCGCCGACGCCGACATCGCATTTTCTGAGGTACAAGCTCTTTAACGCTATGGCGTGAAAGTTTTCTTGGTTCGTTTGTTCACTGCTGAAAGAGCTTACAAGGGATTTGCAAGAATGTGCAACCAATAGCAATGCTTCCTTCAGTATTCAAGTTTCTCAATTGTCATGTCTCACGAAGGTAAGAAGTTAACTGCCTTTAGCTTTAGTAATAACATTAGGGACATGATGCAAAAAAAAATTGAAGCAGAGGCAAGCTCTGCTTATTTTTTCTCGTCTTGTTTCGCAACTTGGAAAAGGTGGAGCGCTCGCCGCGAAGGGTTAATCTATCAGCCGCGTAATTGAAATGGTGACAGAATGACGGCGCCTCTTATCAGCTGACTGTGCAAAGAAAGTAAAGAACTAAAAAAGAAATGATCGTGAGAGCGAACTAAGTCCACAAGACGGAGATGAGAACTCATCTGCGACCAGCCAGAGAAAGCAAGGCGCGCATTAAGAAGAGCACAAACTTCACGAACATTGCACTCTTGCAAGTGTTAACGTAGGCCGGAAACTTCGTTGAAAAAAAGAAAGCCTGATGAAAGAAAAAGTAGGATGCTTCTGATAACTGCTAGAAAATTTTGCATTTCTGTGATTAGAATTGATATGAGACGGCCATTTGATGAAGGAACCCTGACGCCCCCTCCTGCGGCACTTCCACGGTTGTCCTTTTCATTCACAGTGGCAGAGCAGTTTTAATAACTTAGTTGTCTGGCATGATGTTTTTTGATTATTTGATGCGTGGCCTTATCAATCTTGTCCTTCCGAAGATCAATATTTCTTTTTACAGAACATTCCTTGGGAGAGGTAAGCAAGAAAAACTTGGTGGAGGTGCACTCATTCCAAACTTTTCGGCAGCAGCAAATTGTTATCTTCTGTTCTCAGCTTGGGTTTAACTGTCATCAACGAGACCTGCTGTTTGATTTGTTGGCGTAAAAGTGACGTTTACATCGTGCTTGATGAATTGCAGTAGCTCAGCAGAGTAAGTAACCACTTAAGAGGAATATCTTTGAGGACACATATCTCAACTGAAATATCGTGGCAGCGAGTTCGCCACGCTTAGCTTACGCATAACAATGAACGCTGCCTACCGTTCAGGATACCTTTAACGACTGACACACGCCTTGCCTATTCATAAACTGGCCGCTGGTCACTATGCCAATAAGTTAATTATCAATTATAGCTATCGTAAACGCCTTTCCACGCTACATAGCCAGAATAGGCTGCTGACACCACAAGCATCAAGTTTACCAATAAACTTCTTTGTATGGTTAGAGCTAGTTCGTGACGTTTGTTTGGCACATCGTATTTTATCTCCCCACGTTGGAAATCAGCTAGGAGCTTGCAGGACTGCCACGTTGAAAGCTTAAGGTGGGGTCCAACAAGGAACCTTCGCTGGAGCCTTGCAGCGGCTGTATGACGACGAAGTTTCTGAGATTGCGCAGCAGGTGGCGTCGGGGATGTATACGAAATGCCAGCGTCCAAAAACAATCTCCAGTCTTCCTGACGAATAGCTTAAGAATTCGATATCTTTGAGGCATCAGTTGCGCAGTTGGGGCACACATCTACGAATGTTTAGAGTAATTCTCTGCCTATCGAAGGAATTGGGTGCACTCCATCAACAGTGATGAATTGCCATTCCTATCCCGTAAGAAAACGGCTGGTTCAGAAGCAAACTTTCCATGCTTTCTATTTATAGAACCACTGCTAATCTGCAAAGAAACGGCTCTAGGTAAATGTATTATTTCCTACTAAATAGCCGTCTGTTTAGAGCTATGAACGTATAGGAACTTAAGCCAGGCAGCATGGTCAAATTTCCTGAAATCACTTAGTTTGTCTCTTTGTCTAAAAGGGAAGGGGGTGTTGGGCGTATTCTGATAAAAGAATATGCGCGAGTTATTGACCACAAGTACGAACAACACAATGCACCTCATGCGTTTTTCGTGTAGGTGTTGGAGTGGTAATAAAATATATATATATATATATATATATATATATATATATATATATATATATATATATATATATATATATATATATATATATATATATATATATATATATATATCGAAAAGTGTTTCAGCAGATCCAGTGCTTTGTATGCGTTGAAAAATCACGGACTAACGTGCCAAAATGTTTATTTCTTCCAACGTTTCGGCAGGAGGGCCTTCCTTCGTCGGGGAATACAGGGCAGAGGCAAAAACGCACTTTATGTACATGAGTACGACGGGGGGCTCCCAACACGTGCTTAACTATTATCGTCATAGATATGACATATATCATGTAGCTAGCAATAAACATAGGCACTTGTGCGATATGGTTATGCATGAGAAAAAAGAAAAAGCCAGCCATCCTCAAGCCAGCCACCTCAGAAATGTCCAGTAGCAATGCTCACCGTTGGAACGACACGCTACAGAAAGCTTCACTTGATCTGACACGCATTGTAATTAACCATTATCATTCATTGGCTAAGGACTTGATTAATAGAGAACAACAGCTACGACGTGCTCATGCGCTAAGCCCCTCGGAATGTGCTTTACTTGAAGAGTTCGAGCAACGTAAGCGAATAGAAATTCAAGAAAAAAAGGCAAAGAAAATGATTCGCGATAACATTCAACCAGCACCGTCATCAATACTACCGTCGACTAGTACTTCCGCTTGTTCTGGTCGCACTATTAATGACGGAAATGATTCTAGTAACATTGTTAATATCTCGACTGTGAAACTGTGTAAACCAGAATTGTCCGTTCTTTCTCGTGGCCTAAACTTCGCCCAGCGACTGGCGGTTACAACGAATTTCAACTTGTGAAAGACCTGGATGACTTTGCGCGGAACATGAGACTACGAGAATACTTTCATGATCGACCTACGTCAAATAACATGCCCTCTCTTCAGCATTGGACACCCCCCAGTCCAGCGAGACAAGTGTCTCGATATGTATATTTAGGCCGTGCAACGTGACATTCTTAATGCCTATAGCGAGAACGCTACTTTCAAACATAACTTGTCCGCAGATGAAAGAGATGCTATTCAGGCATTGCAGGAACCGTTCAGATATCGTTATTAAGCCCGCCGGCAAAGGGGGGCGCCGTAGTAATAATGGACGCCTCTGATTACATCGCCGAAGCTATGCGGCAGTTGTGTGACAGTACATACCACAAACGGCTAGACCACGACCCCACTAGTGAATTGAAACGCATTGTTGCAGACTCACTGGGGGAGCTTTTCCAAAACGGCTGCCTAAGTGAAAAGATGAGGCAGTCACTGATCCCGCTCAGTTTGCAGGAAGGTTCAGATGACTGGTACCTCGATGGGCACTAAGATAGGACCAAATTACGCTAACATATTTATGGGTCATCTGGAGAACAGGTTCCTTGACACATGTGCACTAAAACCATTTTACTACAAGCGCTTCATAGATGACATCTTCCTCATATGGCATCATAGAGAGGCTGAACTTCTGTCTTTCATTTCAAACTTGATTGACTTTCACCCATCAATCTCTTTCTCGCCCACGTACTCTCATGCTGCGATCAACTTTGTGGACGTCACGGTTTGCTTGTCTCAGTTGACGACAAATCTTCAGAGAAAACCAATGGACAAACACCGCTATCTGCATTTCGAAAGCAGCCATGTCAAGCATAACAAGACGAGCATCCAATATAGTCAGGCGCTCAGATTTAAAAGGTTGTGCTCCACGCAATCGGATTTTCGCGATAACTGCGGGAATCTGCGTGATGCACTTACAGCCCAGAAGTACCCGCCTCAAATAATTGACGACGCTATTAGTCGCGCCACGGCAGCAGGCAGACGTGAGCGTTTTAATTCGAAGAAAAGCACTATACAGCGACCATCCACTAACCTAGTCTTAACACATTCTGCATCAATACCGCACGTGAATTACATCTTAGGGAAGCATCACAACATCCTCATGCAGAGCGGTCGTCTGAAAAGAATTTTTTGTGAACCACCACGCGTAGCATACCGTCGATCAAGGAACCAGCGCGACATGCTGACGTCATCTAAGACAACCCCCTCCGTTCCTTCCGTTTATTCTGGTTGCCGTCCTTGTCGTAAGCCACGCTGCAAGGTGTGCACTCACATGACTACCACCGCATCAGGTAACAGCTCGGCGTCCAATTTTACAATGAAAATTAAGGGGAGCTTCGACTGTGATACCAACAACTGCGTCTATCTGCTGGAATGCTCAGCTTGCTAATTCCAATATATAGGTCAAACTGAAACGCCTTGTAGATTACGTTTCAATAACCAGAAGGCGCACGTGACCACATATCCTAACCTGCCCCTTTCAAAGCACGTCAGCATACCGGGACATTCGCTTGACCAACTAACAACAACTATATTGGAATCTGGTTTTCGATCCCACCACGAAAGAGAGGTGCGCGAATCCTTCCTTATCTATAAATTCAGGGCCACATCATCTGGTATTAATGAAAGCGCTGGAAAGCTGACATTCCTGACCACGTAATAGATAAGCCATTGTCGCATACGGTGTCTGCTAATTAACCGCATTTTTGTATTTCTTGGGCTTGTTTTGGACCTGTTCGTACCGGCTTTCTGGGCGCGCCTTGTTATGTCCATTTTCACCACTGTAACCGTTCTTATATTTGATATTTTACTTTTTATTTTATATGTTTTTGTTGTTTTACCCTTGTTACCATAAGCACACTTCATTTGTTATACATGTTCACTGTCCATTTTCACCGCCGTTCCTGCTTTTCTATTTGTTATTTTACACCGGTTTGTGTTAGCCTTTTTAGACGTGTTCCGTTAGCATATTTTTATATACTTCATTTGTTGTACACCTTCACTGACCGTTTTCACCGCTGTTGCTTTTTGTTATTTGACACCTATTTCGGTTAGTCATTTTAGATGCGTCCTTGCGCACCTTGCTCATTGCACAATTTCACCGCAGTGACCAGGTATTTTCAGCGCTATTTTTCTGAGTTCCTTCATTACGTGAGCTCTCGCGTCCACAAGTAAGCCTGTTCCTGCGCATAGCCCCCCATTTTGTTATTTTGTTGTTGAAGGCTGTGTCTTGCTCGCATTTTTTTCCCATGGAGTCATAACCATATCGCACAAGTGCCTATGTTTATTGCTAGCTACATGCTATATGCCGTATCTATGACGATAATAGTTAAGCACGTGTTGGGGGGCCCCCCGTCGTACTCATGTATATAAAGTGCGTTTTTGCCTGTGCCCTGTATTCCCTGACGAAGGCAGGCCCTCCTGCCGAAACGTTGGAAGAAATAAACATTTTCGCACGTTAGTCCGTCATTTTTCAAAGCATATATATATATATATATATATATATATATATATATATATATATATATATATATATATATATATATATATATATATATATATATATATATATATATATATAGATATATATATATATATATATTCGGGGCCTTCTGCGATCCAACTCTGGGGCTGTTTTTTCCTAACGATGGCCATCGTGTCCCGAGTGAGATCCACAATTCTGCCACCAGCATCGCATAGCTTAGCCCGTAGAAATTTAAAAGGAATCCGTCCGTCCATTCTAATTTCCGCTTGCAATGCCAATAACCCGCGGGCACGACGGCTACAAATCGCATTTGCAGTGACCTGCACTGTCTGCCTTTCCTAGGCTTAAGGAGACTAATCAACCATACACTTAATAGATTTTGCGCACTTCACTGCAGCTGCCGCCACAAGAGAATTTGATACTCGTTAACAAAACCTGTTCTGCAGCAACCGGCCAGGTGACAGTGAAGTCGTCATCATAAAGCTGGAGTTGTTGACGGCGCTGTAGCCGTTGTTAACGGCCACACTTCTCTTCAAAACCATCCTTACATGCCACAACTTCAAGTATAATCATTTCTTGAGTGAATTTTTTTCATATTTATGCTCCTCGTTTCGGTAATCTATGAGCAACTGCGTTTGTAGCTGCTAGTCGGTTGTTTAGTCAAGAACACACACCGAATGGCACCAGTTGGCGCGGAGCTCAGTTGAAACAACCAAGACAGGCACCTAACGGCGCTGTTCTAACGACCCAACTTGCCCAAATCAAGCTCTTGTTGTTCTAACGAGCACAGGTTGCTGAGAGATAAACCTGCTACCACTGAAGCTAGAAAGCTTTCTCGAGTGATTTAATCACTTGTACAGAATCAGCCCTGCAGTAGCGACAAACCTTTAGTTATCACTAGCCTCTTAGCTGCGCGAATTATGTAAGTTAATTACAGTAGTTAGCTAATTAATTTATAAATTAAACAACCAACACGTGTTTGGACATCCACCGGTAGCTATAGCTCAATCTCTAAAGGGAGCCTTTTGGTCTTGGGGGCTATACACTTCGCAAGTTTCAGCAGTCTTCGGAAAAACATTCACAGAAAGTACAGAAATCCACAAGGTTAAGAAACAGCGCTCAAGGACTCGGCGCTCTAGCGTAGTAAATATAGCGCTGTGTTGCTGAGCACGAGGTGCCAGCCTGACCACGTCAGCCGCAATTTTAAGAGGAAGAATAGAAAACTTCGTGTACTTGAATTCACGCACACCAAAAAGGGCCCTTAAATCACACCGAGGTAAAAAACCTTTTACATTCTCGCCATCAGTACCATTCCTTCCACTTGCTATGCCACCGTCCTCGTTTCGCCTCGGAGAGACAAGTGCTTTCCAACGCGCAGCGACGACTGGATGATCCGCCACATTCCGTGCAGGTGCTACTATATACAACACCGTCCCCATCTTTCGATGGCCCACATGCTGATGAAGGCACTCTTGTGCTTTTTACAGACTGCCTTGCGCGAACGCCTCTGACTTGTGGTACAGTTTCGCAGGCTGTGGTGAATTCACTACATCTCTCTTTTATTTTAGGAGCGAGGCATCTTAGGGTCTAGGCTTGTCGGCGTGTAATGTAGTCACGGTATGTCATGTCGCCACGGTCCATCATAAACGGCGAGGGACTGCGTCGTATAGGGAGGAAGAACATCACCAGCGAGGGGGGGCTTTGTGACGTTGCGCGTCGCACAAGCTTCGTCGCAAACTCATGCAACGAGGCAAACTCATGCACGGCATGCCATGTAGTCACGGTGTGTCATGTGGTCACGGTTCATCATAAAAACAGGTATGCGCCACAAAATTGGAGAAATCCCACTACTCGCCACGGGTCCACTAAAAATAAAGAAGGCAACAGTTAGCCCAACAAATAGCCGACGACGTTAGTGGAGCTGAAACACCCTTCCATACATGCTTCGCTCCTCCCCAGTTTTAGATGCGAAGCATCTTATGCTCGGGGCTGTCCCGCGTCCCACGTCCGGTCACTTTCATGAAGTAGGGAAGCACCCAGTACGCGAACCAGAACACTGTAGTGCAATAAGGTCGTCAACCACCACCACAGTCACCAGAGTCATGGCCGAGAGGACAGAGTGGCTGCTTAGCAATGGCTAGGCAGGTGGTGGGTGCAAGAAAAGAATAACACGCACTACCGGTGGTGTCTGTCGCCTACGTTGACTCCATTCCTTGATCTTGCTTGCATGTGTTTGCAGGGGCTTTGTCCGTACCTCCTTCCCGCGACCCCCCGTCCCACATCTCCACAGCGCATGCGCGTCCCCTCCCCCCTCTCTCTCCTCTCCTACGGTCACCCCCCGTTCTCTCCTCTAGAAATCCTCTACTCTATGGAGTGGCGCGCACGACAGGTTCTATCTCCTCTCCTACGCTCCCTTCTTTTCTCTCCTGTAGAAATCATCCACTCTACGGAGCGGCGCCCGCGTCCCGCGTCCCACACCACCACAGCGCATAGGCATCCCCTCCTCCTCTCTCTCCTCTCCTACGGCCGCCCTCGTTCTCTCCTCTAGGAATCCTCTACTCTACGGAGCGGCGCGCACGACAGGTGGTGCGACAGCTGCATACTCCGCTGGGGGGCGCCACAGTAGTTCAGCGGTATGAAAATGACAGAGCGCGCGCGCCTCATTCTCTCTCCTGTGCAGCGCCGCGATGAGCGCCCGGGCCGCTGTCGCGAAACGGGAGCGGCGACGTTTCTCCCGCTCAAGCCAGCAATCTCCCGGCTGCTTCGCATCCACACATGGTTCCCTTTAGCGGGAGATGGGGAAATTTTTTAATAGCCTCGAGCACTAATGACATGGAAATCGCTGGTACATTTCATTAAGATTCATCTGGATGCGTTGAAGTAGTGTACTTATACAAAGAACCATGTAAAGATTGCAAAGCGTTAACACACATGGAATGAAACCCTTGTTGCCTTGTGCAACATCATTCTACCTACAGCAGGAAGAATAAGAACCGAGTGATGCGAGTTTTAGTTAGCTACATCATTATGAAGCGAGCACACAGTGAAACCACAGAAAACATGGGCGAAGGCATGGGCTATATACTATAAATGCAGTGCATCAATTCAAAATGAAAGCCATTTAAACTTAGACTAAAACGCAACTTTTCCTGAGAAGGCAGAAGTTCAGGGCAAAGCGGAAACATGAAGTGATGAAAGATCCTTGAGCCCAGGGTGTCGCTGGAGCAAACGTTTCGACAGGCGAGGCCTAGGCGCATGCATGTGTCTTGCCCTCTTCTGTTCGGTTTTGGTTGGGCGAGATGGTACGAAACATACACAGAAGATGCGCCCATGTCACTACGGAACAATAAAGCAAAACATGAATGGCAGAAGTACTGCATTCAAGGGGCCGGCGTCGGCATGGCTACACGGGCTGGTGCTTTTCACAGGGCCGTGATACCGAACTGAGGCGAAAGAGGCTACATTTCCTTTTTAAAGACGATAGTCTTTCTTGGGATACTTCTTCGCAGAAATTTTGGTCTGTCTGTCTGTCTGTGACCCGATTCAGCTACTCGGCCAAAGTTTAACCACTTTCTCAGAGCCCAGCCATCTTGCACAAGTATTTTTGTTCATACTTGTGAACATTGTCGATCAAAAAGCAAATGTTACGCATGTCTGAGGCGCAACATCAATACATAAGTAGTAGCTGGTATGTTCCTTTATAAGAAAATACATAGATACGTAATTCTGAAGACCCCAGCGTTTCTTAGGCTGCGCTCAAAAAGCGACGCTATGCACGGAAAAATGCCCCCCACCTCCCCGAAGGGAATCGTGAGGAAATGCGAATGCATTTCTTCCGCTGAGAGATTTCGCCTTCACCGACTTCTGCCATCGCCTCGAGAGGCGCCCAGCCAGCGAACGGTCGAGAGTGAGGCGCAGGCAGGAGAGAGAGCGAACGGCGAGAGAAGGAGCGGCGAAGCACTGCACCTACCCTCTCCTACACTCTCTCGCACCACATGCTCCGGTTGCTAGGGGCGAGGATAAGCGCGCGCGCCCGCAGCTGTTGCTATGGGAGAGGGCGTGAGAGCAAAGAGATAACACCTGCCGGCGCGCGGACGCCGCCGCGGACAACGCCGGACGCCTCACATAGCCCGACTAAGAAATGCATTCGCATTTAAAAGCCCTCGGCCGACGATATGTTGGTGCAGCTGGCACTGGCCCTGGGTTCTGCACAAGGTGATGTTTCTCGACAGCACTGCCAGATGGCGTCCATGTCTCACGCAGCGCCTCCTCTATTTTATCAAGGCCAGCCAGATGCGGCCGATTCAACAGAGAAAGCGCTGTCTGAGGCAAGGCAAAACATTGTAGTACGGCCGGCAGAAGACTGTCGTCTTTCGACGACATTTGCAGCGAAGCACGCAGATACGCGGCCAATTTTTCTTCTTCTCTTTCCTCCTTTCTCTTTCTCATCTTTCTATCTCCCTTCCCTAATCCCCCCAGGGTAGAGCCGGAAGCTTTTCTGGTTAACCTTACTGCTTTCTATTTTTCTCCTTCCTTCCTCCTCCATCTCCCCATCGCCCAGTGTTTTTTCATAAAACACGTCGACAATGTCAGCGCTAAGCGTTGAGCTTATCAGGATCTCGCGCTTTCCAGCTGCACGCTGTTATCTCCGCTTGCACAGTCGAAAACACGCAAAACGAAGTCAAATCAGGTGATCGCGGATTACATTTATGTGAGGCAAGGCAGAACAGGCGTGCGGCTGCATGGCAAAGCAGTACAGGAGACAATTTGCAAGTGACATCCCTGATATAAAGACCAATCTGGAGCTTATTTCCTGAGAATGTCAAGTGAACAGATTTCTGGCATCGCGAGGTGTGCTGAGAAGACGGGAAACGCCAGGAGAAGATAATGCATTCATTCTTCGTATTTTCAAAGGTGGTTTAGGAGCCATTTAAGAAACGCTGGGCAGGAAAAGTTTAGTAGGATTACCCTGCAACTTTATTAGAAAACATATTCAGCGCCAGCAAAACAAGGACATGAGAGAGACACCACAGTGTGCTAACTTCAACAATTTTATTTCAAGGAAACAACAGACTATTTACCCGTGCACAGGGGCGCCACCAGTCCACACACTAGCCAACCAGAAAGGCTCTTTCCCTGTCTAAAAGGTCAATTGATGGTGCACTCACACACATTTCACCATTGCGAGAGATAGCTTGCGCTTCTATAATCTCTCTCACGTCTTTATCTTTCTGCTTCTCTAGAACCGTGCAGGAACCGTACATTGGTGCGCAACCACACTCCAAGCAATGAACAGACAAGTGACCGTAATTATTCTTGTTTAACGTTAACCTGTGTTCCCGTAGACGATCATTAAGGCATCTTCCCGTCTGACCTATGTACTTATTTCCACAGGTCAGCGGGAGCTCGTAAACTACCTCTTGTGCACACTCTACTAGAGGGTCGCAATGGTTCTTGGAGCAACCGACAGCTGGCTTCCGGTGCGGGTCCGTTAGGCGACATAACCTGCCAAGTTTTTCCGGTGCTGAAAACACTACTTTGATCTCCACACGACTAGCCATTTTCTTTAGGCCTTAGTAGGCTGTTGCGTGAAATTGACGAGGCAAAGACAGATAGCCTTCAAATCATGTTTAGTGTGAAGACACACAAACCCGAGTGGCCTTTAAGAGTAATAGTTTTGAAATAGAATCATGGCGGAAGAAGTTAGCTGTTTTCTTACAAGACGATCCTTTTTGACGATCCTTTTTTTTGGTTAAGAATTCCGTAGAAATCGTACATTTTCTGAAGGATAACACAGACAAAAGCTTGCTGGCTTGCTCCTTTGACATAAAGGACTTGTATTATTCCTTGCCTCAAAACAAACTGATCGCATGCGTGGAAGAGTGTATCGACGACTATGGCGCAGTTGCGTTTCAGAACTCAGCCGGGTTATCTGTTCCATGCTTTTTAGATTTGCTTCGCTGCTATCTCCGCTCGACGTTTGCCACATGGAATGGAAAAGCTTTCCTTCAGAAGCAGGGGTTATGTATCGGCTCCCGTTTGGCGCCGATTCTTAGTGACATTTTTTTTTCTGACCCACCATAACAGGAATCTGGCACGTGTGCTGTCGGAGCAAAAGGTTGTCAAAGTCGTCAGATACGTGGACGATTACCAAAGTCCTGTTCGAGCCGGAAGCACACGTATCGGTAGACGAGCTCAAGAAGGTTTCTTCTGCTAGCCTTAGCCCTCTTATTATATCGGTTGAAGAGCCGTCCGACAACGTACTACGGGTTTTAGATAGTGAGCTTCATTTCACGGAACAGCACACGTGTTGGGAATATAAACCCAGAGCTAATAAGCCCCTGTTGCCGTACCATTACTATCATACGAAGCTTGTTAAAAGGAGTATTGCCAATCTTTGTTTTGTAAACGCGTTGAAGAAGTCCTGCCACCATCAGATTCACGAAAGTCTTATCAATCAGTCTGAAAGGTTAGCGGCAGCAGGTTATCCACAGTCAGTGCAGGTGTCTGTTGTCGGGTGTCCGCTAAAAAGATGCCGCCTGCACAGTAGTCCACGAGATGCAGCGGTCCAACAGGTGAAAAGTAGGAGCAAAGTGGCGGTAGTGCCTTATCTGCACAAAACGGCTCATAACCTAAAGAAAATTCCCGGTCGTGTGGAGATCAAAGTAGTGTTTTCAGCACCGGAAAAACTTGGCAGGTCATGTAGCTTGACGGACCCGGAATCCTCTACTCTACGGTGTGGCCCCGCGTCCCACACACCCGAAAGCGCGTGCGCGTCCCCTCCCCCCTCTCTCTCCTCTCCTACGCTCACCCCCCTTTCTCTCCTCTAGGAATCCTCTACTCTACGGGGCGACCCCCCGCGTCCCACACCCCCCACAGCGCATGCGCGTCCCCCCCCCTTTCTCTACTCTAGGTATCCTCTACTCCACGGAGCGGCGTCCCACACCCCCACAGCGCATGCGCGTCCCCTCCTCCTCTCCTACGCTCACCCCTTTCTCTCCGCTAGGAATCCTCTACGGAGCGGCGCGCACGACAGGTGGTGCGACAGCTGCATACTCCGCTGGGGGGCGTCACGGTTGTTCCGCGGTATGAATATGACGGATCGCGCGCGCCTCATTCTCTCTCCTGTGCAGCGCCGCGATAAGCGCCCGGGCCGCTGCCGCGAAACGAGAGCGGCGACGTTCTTCCCGCTCAAGCCAGCCATGTCCCCGCTGCTTCGCATCCACACATGGTTCCCTTTAGCGGGAGATGGGAAGTTTTTTCTCTGGGCAAACGGTTCCAATCTCGGATGGTACGGGGGGAAAAAAAGAATTCATGTAAGAGTTAGTTTTGCACGAAATTTCGCTGACCTTTTTGGAGTAGAAAGATCGAGTGGAACGCTGTGCGAGTGGTTTCAAGTACATGCTTTTGCGGATTCTGAGCTTGTCATGGTATAGCATACAAAATATTTTTAGCCTTTCGCGATAGCGTCTGATTTGTAGGGATTCTAGATTGGCTGAAATAAGAATAGCGCTTGGGGAAATTTTCCAACTGTACGAATTAAAAATAAACCTGGCTGCCTTTCTCTGAATATTTTCTAGTTTCCTTATATGAATTCGTGTGCGGATCGCACACTGCGGAAGCATATTCTAGTGTTGGTCATATATAGGTTTTATAAGCCAAAAGCTTTACATCTCTTGAAGCCTTGGAAAGTGTTCGCCGCAAGTATCCTAGTTGGCGTATGGCCTTCTTGTGTATGTAGGTGACGTGATCATTCCACCGGAGATCAGCTGCAATGGCAACGCCGAAGTATTTGTAATTGGAAACTGCAGATAGGTTATTGCCGCTGATATTATAGGTAAAACTGAGTGGATTGTTCTTACGCGTGATTGTCATTGCTACCGTTTTGCTGTGGTTTACCTGCATCTGCCACGAGGTACACCAGTTTTGAATTTGGCCTAATGATTGGTTAAGAGAAACCTGATCATCAGAGCTGCGGATTTCGTTATATAAGATGCAGTCGTCGGCAAATAAACGGATTTTTGCCGGTATGTCTTGAGCGATGTCGTTTATAAAGATCCAAAAGAATAATGGCCCAAGGGCGGAACCTTGGGGAATGCCGGAGTGGACGGAAGCAGAATCAGAGCTGACATCAGAAGCGCAAGCTATCTCTCGCAATGGTGACACGTGTGTGAGTGCACCATCAATTGACCTTTTAAATAGGGAAAGAGCCTTTCTGGACTGGTGGCGCCCCTGTGCACGGATAAATAGTCTGTTGTTTCCTTGAAATAAAATTGTTGAAGTTAGCGCACTGCAGTGTCTCTCTCATGTCCTTGCTTTGCTGTGCTGAATTTATAGTTCTGTTTACCAACACGCCCAAAAAATGGCAATGCAACTTTATGTTTGTCACATCCTAGTTATGAAGCGTAAAACCCGAGATACTAGTTTCTTTAAAAACGTGCATTGACCACTCTGGGCCACGGACAGGCGTTGCCCGAAATGACTCAAGGGGACGCATTCAGGCAAAAATTTCGTACATGCGCGGAAAGGAGGAGTAAAAGAAAACACGAGATCCGACTTTACAAACGGGATCACACAGAGCACCGCGAACGAAAAGGAGCGGCTCGATGAAATCGGTCTCGAGCGGAATTGAAACAAAGAGCGCGAGAGAAGGGAGCCCGTTCTTGCGGAATGCTTCCAAGAAACAAGGTTGCTCGGAACGCCCATAATGCGTGGCTTTTCAAAATAAAGGAATGAAGACGACGACACAAAAAGCGGTATAGTCAATTCGCGATCGGAGGAGCGGAAACAAGCTTATTTCGTTATGATGTTGTTACAAACACCGAGCATCACTTGATGTTTCTTGCCATACTTCAAGCAGCTGTGTTTTATAACACGCCACTGTTAAGAACAAAAAAAAAAAAAAACAGAGTGGAAAATTGTCGGCAGCGCTCTGGTGTGCCTTAATCCAAACCGCGACTTTTCTGTGCCAGCGATGAGTCCTTTTTCTTCTTTGTTTTTTGTCCTCCCTTCCTCGTCACGTCATCACAGCGACCAGTATTGCGAACAGTTTCTCCAAGAAATAATATCCGCTTGGTTGACCTCCAGTCGCTGCCACGAGTAACGTCACCGTTGGTAAACTCTGACGACGATGTTCTTGTGCCATGTAGACAGTGTGCGTGCATTTCACGACGCTCCTTCACAGTCACCTCGTAACCTCACGCTCAATGGCGTCGCTCCACTTACCCCAGGCGCTATGTGCGAAGAAACTTTCCGAGGCCACCTTTCGCGCTTGGCTTTCTTGTTTTTTTTTTTGACACACACCTCCCACCTCTTGACCCACGTTAACATACTTCGTTCCAGCTTCACAGCAAGCGCTACTCTACATTCACCTGTCGCCAGTGCACATGCTGAACAATATGAAAACAAAACATTCTTTTTGCCGATGACTAGTCTGATGTCATAAGACACCCGCGCATCCTGGAGGCGTGTTGAAAGGTTCCTGTAGCGCGCCTGCACAATTCCAGCATTATTCGAGTTTAACAAGCCCAGTAGCTATTTTTACGCAAATGTGGTTTGTGGTGGTTTCGCATGACAGTGACATTTGGTTCAGGTAATCATTTTCCTTACGTTTTTGTCTTTTCTTTGTGACATCTCATTTATATTCTGCGGTTTCCTTCAATAAATTTCATTTGTTAGTCAGCGCTTGATCTGTCGTGTCTTCTATACTGTCCGCATTTATTCTGCGCCGTAAATGTTTCGGCGAGCAGTTTTGTCGTGCCCCCCATGCAATTTCGTCTCGGCTTCAGCGCAACGGGAAAGCTTGCCATCGATTACAATGTTTCGCGATTTCGGTAAAACTGTTCATTTATTATAAAGCCTTTTCTGACATGGCCCTTTCTTATTAACTTATCAATAATTTCCTCTCTCATTTCAGCGCTACAGAAATGCAATACGCTGCTTAAGCTTCCTTCCTCCATTTCTTGGGTAAGTTTAGTCTGGTACTGCTACCAATATAAATCTATTACATTATTGGTGATGGAGTTCTCATATCTCCTTATTACGTTTTTAAACGCCCTGTGGGCCTTTTATTTCTTTTTTATTGCGTTTTGGCTGTCTGTCTTTCTAACTCACGCGCTCGGCACTAAACTTCGCAAAACGCTCGATCGGCCACCTCAAGTCCCTATCGCAGAGCATTAAGCCTAAGCTCGGCTGGCTCTCGAGCGCGACCTGATGTAAACTGACGTGGAAGTTCCGGGAAGAATAGCGAGCTGCATACTGCAGATATCCCTGCATTCTATTTCTTCGTTTTTACGCTCCCTCTTAATATTTTTTCTGCCCTCGCTCAATTCCTCATGCCCTGGCGCCCATCTCAATGCTCCTAATTATCCACTGCGCAGCCTCCTTTATTGAGCAGTTGAACAAACAAAAAGGCTCAACATCAGTTATGTTTTTAATGCGAAGCATTTCTTAGCGAACTTCGGCGAGTTTGAGCGTATCTATCTATCTATCTATCTATCTATCTATCTATCTATCTATCTATCTATCTATCTATCTATCTATCTATCTATCTATCTATCTATCTATCTATCTATCTATCTATCTATCTATCTATCTATCTATCTATCTATCTATCTATCTATCTATCTATCTATCTATCTATCTATCTATCTATCTATCTATCTATCTATCTATCTATCTATCTATCTATTTAGCCGCCTACGACTTTGTGCTCTCCTGGCCGTATCGTTAATGGGATTTACACCAAAATTGGTATGGCATAACATGACTGTATGACGAACATGATCGACTGGTCATATCATGAGAATCATGAATAACTAGTCATGAAAAACATTATTTACACGCCATGGCCGTAGTGCTCCTAAGGCCGTTTTCTTAACTTGATATACCCAAAAATTGGTACGATGAGACATTTGTGCATGACCAACATAAATTACAGGTGGTAATGTGAAAATCATTACGTGCATGTAATGTACGACATGATTTACATGCTACGCTCATGACACGCTCGCGGCCGTTTCGCTAGCTTGATATGCACCAAATTTGGTATTGCGTGACATGACTGTATGACGAAAATAAATGCCAAGTGGTAATATGGAAATCATGACATGTCATGTGCAAAATGGCTTGCATGCCACGCTCATGGCGCGCTCGCGGTCATTTCGTTAGCTTGATATACACCAAATTTGGTATTGAGTGACATGACTGAATGACGAACATAAATGACAAGTGGTAATATGAAAATCATGACTTGTCATGTGCGACATGACTTGCATGCCACGCTCATGGCAGCGCTCGCGGCCGTTTCTTTAGTTTGATATACATCAAATTTGGGATTGAGTGACGTGACTGTATGATGAACGTAAACGACAAGTGGTAATGTGGAAATCATGACATGTGCGACATGACTTGCATGCCACGCTCATGGCGCGCTCGCGGCCATTTCGTTAGCTTGATATACATCAAATTTGGGATTGAGTGACGTGACTGTATGACGAACATAAATGACAAGTGGTAATATTGAAATCATGACATGTCATGAGCGATATGACTTCCATTCCACGCTCATGGCGCGCTCGCGGCCGTTTCGTTAGCTTGATATACACCAAATGTGGTATTGAGTGACATGACTGTATAACGAACATAAGTGGCACGTGGTAACATGAAAATCTTGGCATGAATGTCATCTACAACGCCACTGACATGCCACGCACATGGTGCGCTCGCGTCCAGTTCGCTAGCTTGATATTACACCAAAATTGGTATTGCGCGATGCGACTCTATGACGAACATAAATGACAGGTCCTAACATGTAAATATGACATGTAAATTATGTAAAGCATGATTTGCTCCTTCCTGGCTGCTTCGCATTACATAGATTCCCACAGTGCGTGGGATCTGCCGGCTTTTTTGAATCTGAGCTCCACCTCAGAAAACCTATGATAAGTTTTCTGATTACCCTACAGCTGATCAATATCTACCATTAATTGGAACACTTAGCAAGCGTAACCAGCGTATTATTGATAGTCGCGGCGATTAAGTCATTCGTGGAATCTGCGGATTAGGTCAGAAATGTAACAATGGGCCTATGAGTGTTGTTGTAGGCCACTGTGCCTGATTTTAGGTGTCGTACCAAAACTGAGGCAGCCTTACCCCTCATAATACTCATAAATCGAATTGGAGGAGTCATCTTTTGTTGCTTCTAACGCAACAATACATTGATGTTCAGAGACAATATAGCTACTAATACTTTTAGAAAAAATAAATATGGGTTCAGCGTTGCTTAATGTATATGTGAAATCAGCCCCGGTATAGACTGGGTCATTCATCCGGGATCCCTATAGAGTATCACTTTCCTGTAAACATTGGTTAAAAATAAAAAAGTGATGAGCCTGTTAGCGAAGCACTCATCAAACCACTTTCACAATGGTAGGTAAAGCGGATAATTATCAATTCTTTATAATAACACTAGAACAACACCTTCAAACTTTCTATGCAGGTGCCGCTAGAACACCGTCACAATAGTTCGTCTGCGAACAAGGCAGTGAAGGCACTTTCGTGCTTCCGAAGGACGACTGGCTTTTGCGAACGCCTCTGAAGAGTTGTGCAGTCCCACACACGTCAGAAAATTCACTGCTTGCTTCCTTCCATCCTCCATATATGATCTTTCTAATCCCATTTGCCATTCACCCAGCGCAAGGTAGCCAACCAGAAGCTTTTGTCATTAATCTGCCTGCATTGCGCTTTTCTGTTTCCATCCTCCTTCCTTCCTTTTTATATCGCACTGTCTCTCCTGCGACACATATTTTATCTTTTTTTATGCTGCTGCCACAGGCTCCCGCTTTGCTTTATTCTCTCTTAGCCTTTCCATGTTTTCTTAGAGCTGGCTTTTTTGCATGCTTAGAATTGTTGCTGTGGTGAACGCTTAAATGAACTCTCAATAGAGTATGTCACTCTAGGCCTAACAGTAATAAGCCGACTTAACTTGTGCATTCATGTGATGAGTGAAGTGCACGAGACCGAGTGGTGGGGGGTGAAGACTATATTGAGCGTACTACTGTGATTGCGGGGTTTCAAGAAAGTAACACAACGACAAAGAGTTCAATTAAAAAATGTCACAGTTTCGCCGCAACGGCGAAGCAATGAATGCGATAGCAAGAAATTGGAATGTCACGCGAACAACAACCAGCAGCTCGATACCTGCAGCGCCGCTGAAGCATAAAGACGGACGCTCGACAAGAACGCGCAGGTATACACAGGACAAGCGTGAACTAACAACTGTCACAGTTGTTACGTCTTTGTGTTTGAGCAACACGCTGCAAATGTCGACAATGCAGAACCCAACGCTCTTAGATGTTTCTTTTACTTTTAAAATGCGGTATGGGAATTGACCCCTCTGCGTCTCCTACCACGTGGTGGCGTCTGACCCAATGTGTTACCGGCGATCTCTTTTTTTTAATTTCCACATCACGAGTGTGTACGGAAAGAGGCCACTTTTTCGTGCGCGTCTGAAGGGCAGTTTTCAAATTGAAAGCAAATGTAGGAGCGTTGAGTGATAGAAAACACGCTCAAGCTCCTCTGAAATCTGCTTACCACCAGCCGTAGATGGTGTATATAAATATCCAGCCGTTAACATGCCGCCGCATGCACGGCGCGTGGTATGGTTCTCTAAGGTGGCGCGCTGTGGAGCGAGGGATCGCTGGTTCGAATCCCCGGTCGGGTGCTTCGGAATTTTTTTCTTCCGATTTATTTTTCTTTCTGCCTTTCTATATATATACATATGTATATCCGGCACATGACGGCGACTGCGACGGCAAAAATCCACCAAGAGTGTCTATATTTTTGCTATCGCAATAAAAATCAACAATGATTACAATACTGCCTAAGGCAAATTCTGAGCGCAGCTGTTTAGGTGTTTTGATTTAGCATAAGTTGAGACAAAGAATTTGAGAGAGACATGTATGTATGTGCAGCTGCATACCACTATTTTCCATAACTCTCTCTCTTGGTAACACACGTCTGCCAGTCTTTTTATTGTAACGACGGAAGCTTTGTGCTCGGAGAAGTGAGTGGAGATATGTTCGACTTGTTGCACCATTGCCCGGTTCTCAAAGAAGGGGTCTATGCAAGTGTTTCGCGAGGTCGTCACATCAGTGGGATGAGTTACGATGGAGAGGAGCGGAATGTTCTCGCGCATAAGTGGAGGAAGGTCATGTTTGTTTTTATGTTTATATCAAAGTCACCCACAACTAACATTGGTGTACGGTTAAGGCGAGGCGCAGGAAGTGCACGACGTCTTTGGTAACCGCCACTACCAGCAAGCCGTTTTCTAACTTTGCGGCACACAGTTCACCAACTTCATCATATTTCGATGGGTACTGCAGACATGCTCGTACGCAAGTAGATAGCCACTCCCGCCGCTTTGTTGTGGTCTCTGCGAGCGCCACAACAGTACTAGTAGTCTACCACTGCGAGGGGTTGATTGGAATTCATCCTGGCTTCAACAAGGCAAAGCACAGACATGCCGAAGAATGGGATCGGGATGTATGTCCTTGGCATGTGCGGCAAGGTAGCGAACATTGAGCACGGAGATCGATAAGAAGCGCAGCTGCCCAATCATGGCGTAGCACTTATCAGTGACGGTGTCGAGTTTGTGATACTGCAACCGACGAAACTCATCGGCTAGCGTTCTCTCCAGATTGGCTTTCCCGCGGTAGAACCTGAACTGGTTGTCTACATTGCTGAGATAGAGCCTGTTGATGTCCCTAGCGCGACTCAGTGCTAGGTATACCAGTCTTCTTCTTTGCTGGCCCGGTTCATGTGGACCCATACTTAGTTTTCATTTGACACTCGCACCTGTTGTACATCGGTCCAAGTTACGTGTGACTACAGTAATAGATTTACTTATATTTCCACTGTACAACAAGGAAACTCCATAAAAAAGACATTTAACAAAAAAAAAAGACAGAGAAAAGGCTCCCACACCTTTTAATATATCGACGAACTTCGTTTTTGAGACACATGTTTCTCCATACCGCAGTATACTATCGCCGTTTCAGCAGCAATTCATTTTGTGCGCAGTGCCTTTCCATCTTTCAGTGTCTCACCACCAGACTGCGTAGGCCATAATCCTACGTCGTCAAAGTTTCTGCCAGTCATGCTATAAGTTCTCTAGTACTGTTGACAACCAGCTCCAGAGTCAGTACTCTTGATTTAATTCAGCACTTCGGCTGCCTGCACTCTTCCAGGGAGCTATGCAATACGAGCAGCAATTCATTTGTATAGCATAAAGGAGTTTCAAGGTTTTCGATAAGGGTGCTTTCGAAAGAATTCTCCGAAACTGCAGATATGTGAGCTTTTCCGACAGCGTAGCGGCGATTACAGAATGTACCTCAACACTGCCTATATTTCTAGCAAAATGCCCGAAAAGCAACGCCATTGTGAAACTGATATCGAAACTACCCTCGCTGCGCCTTGCTTTCGACATTGCTTCATCTATGCCATCTTGACTTTTCGATAGAGTTGCACAACAGGTGTGACACTGTCGTGCCTTCTCGAAGACTCAACTATTCTCCGCCCCTCATATTCCTGCAAATGAAATGCAAGTACCGTCCTACAGAAAAGGTAATAATCTACACGTCCGCGAGTGACTCGTTTCGCTACGCAGGACACGGCAGGTTTTTCGCAACGTGATTCAGCGCATTGAAGTCTCGCCCTTCAGTCGCCTCAAAAAGCACACACGTCCGGGCTGTGTCGTCAGAATCGCAGAAGCCTTTTTGCATTGAATGTTGAAAGCAATAAGCGGCGCTTCTTTTTTTATATCAGGCAGATTGGTCATTACTGCAAAGAGCTGCTCTTGATCAATGTAAATGTATTCAAACGCACTTTGAGAAACCTGCAGTGCCAGAATGTGTCGGCAATACAGCTGGTAGTACTGAAGTAGTTCAGGTTACACAAACTGAGGCGTAAAAAAATTACACCATCTCCCACTAAAGGGAACCATGTGGGGATGCGAAGCAGCGCTGGTGTTCACTTGTGTTTCCATTTGTTGTTTCCATTTGTATGTTTCCGTGTATGTTTGATTTGTGTGTGGAGTTGTGTATCAGTGGTGCTGCTTACGCTGCTGCCACAGCTTACGTTACCGATGCCGCTACAACTGGCGCCAACGTTGACATCCATAGCGCCGTTGCGAAGGAGAGTGCAACGGAGCGAGCGCGCGCCGCATTATATACGAGCGCGCAGCTGCGCCGGAGAGAGAAAAACGGGAGAGGAGAAATGAAGCGGAGGCAGCGCTCACGCCACCTCCTCCACCCCACCTCCTCGCGTGAGCGCGGGGAGAGGGGGGAGAGTTGGCGCATGCGCAGTAAGGGTGGTCAGGCTGCACACCACCGGATTGAACTCCGCTCTAAGCTGGTTCGTATCTAAAACTGTCATGAACACGAATTCTCATCCGGTAATGTTTTTCGCATCTTAGAGAACATATCACGACCAATGAACGCGCTTCACGAATAGAACACAAACTTCAACGACGAAGAAAATGCACATTTTTTCTCGCAAATACTCAAGCAGCAATTCGTACTGTATGGAGCCTGTCTTCAAATATGCGTGCTTCGAAGTGAAATTGATTGCGCGATATATGGTACAACTTTTTATTATTTTTATTATTTGATCCGCTAATATATTTTCTTGCAAATGAGAGAGAAAGAGATGAAACGGAAATGCACGTAGGTCATCCTGGTACTAACAACCGGTTTGCTACTCTGCACATGGGTTGGAAAACTGCGGCTCTAAAGTGTACACAAAGAGAGAGAGATAACACATAAAAAATAAAGGAACCCCCCCCCCCCCCCCCCCCACACACACACACACACACACACAGGGCGCTGTCAAAAGAATAAAAATTCAGACTGCAACAAGCACGTGCCACCTAAGTTACCAAACAGACAAGAGAGAGTTGTGATGACAATCTCTTCAAAATTGAAAGCTTACGGTCTCAACGATGCGGCTTGTGGCGGGTTATATATGAAATATATGAAAACAACCTTGGCGTCGAGTATGCTGCAACGGTTTACTGCAGGATGTTTTACTGTCTGGAAAGCGTTTGTTCTGAACATCTGCGCTCTTCTTTGCGCGTAGAACAAAGTTATCCTCGATGGGTTCACACTTTACTCAACTAAAGTTTGTATATCATTTCTTTCTTTCTCAGTGCGAGCACGCTAGCGCAGGCACAATTCTGAATTTTTCGCAATATATTCTTCATCTGTGTGTGAAATGCTTGCTGTTTAGATTAAATATATTTTGTATCATAGCACGTTCTCAAAATTCATTTGTACATTGCACGGTTTTCTTTTTCGATTTCTTGAAACGGCTAATGCGTGTGTTGTTTTTAGTAACCGTAGAGGTAGGCCTCTTTTCTTTAAATCGGCAATGACGAAATTTTACGTGCCATACTTAGGAAAAAAATTTTTTAACTGAAATCGTGTACTTTACTTCATTTTTATTTGCAGTCTGACGAGCTACCGCTATAAGCTCTGTTGGAATAAATAACGGCTTCGTGCAAGGCAAGATAAAAAGTGCCGCTCACACTCACCAACATATATCAAAGTGTCGGCCGTTAGGCTAATAGCTTCCCGTGGACAGGAGCTCGAGAACCCACTTCTTCATGAATTGAAATTCAGAGGCACCGTTTCTCATTTCGACAACCTTTCATGTTGCTTCTTTTTGTGTGTGTGTCTGAATTGTCGCTCCTAAGGCGCGCACAGGCCGCTACTTTGCGGGAATGTTCCTGAAGGCAACTAAGAAAGAAAAGAAAAGAATCGTTGCAAATGTACAAGTCACGCGGGCATCATGATGGCCACTGTGTTCCCGTCTTCCAATACTTGGCCCTGAGCCAGACGAATACTGTGAAATTGCGGAAGCTCCGCCGCGACCTTGAGTGTTCTCGCAGCCATCGCAACCCTAAGCTGTCTGCTGCAACGATTTCCTTCTAACGTTACTCAACTCGCGAATAAAGAAATCACGTTCGTTTACTTGATGGCGCCGCTAGTGAATGTGCGCTTGAAAAATGGCTGCGATGGTCTCGAACTCCTTCGACCCAATATACTACTTGATCGCTTCTTCGATCGCATTCTGTGGGAAGGAGCTGGAGCAAAATGCATTGCTGTTCCTTCGTTCACGTTCAAGCTGATAAATCACCCCCCTCCTTAAACCTGCTTATATTTCAAAGACGATTCACAATTAGGGAAAAAAAGAAGCAGTTCGTGAAAAAGGTTCGTGATTTTGGCGTTACTTTAGGTGTTCGCTTACTACAATCTGAAAAGTCCGAATATATTTATCTATTCTGAGCACCCAATCAGTATAAAATATCGCAACAATGGCAGCCACTTCTAATAATATGCATCAGATGGGAATGCGGGATCTCGGACATCATATAACATCAGATACCGTAAGCCACTATCAGTTAGCAAAATGATCCTGCAAGCTTTAGGTTATAGTATTCGCCGGTACGGTGTAAAGACGTTCGGTCACTGCGTGATTCGTCGGAAAAATAGAATGAATTCTATTTTTCCTTCGTTGTATTTTGAAAGTTATTAGTTACGATTTAAGACTACCCTCAGGCACAAGTCTATTTAAATCATTACGATGCTCCAACTTCGATGCTCTTAAGACAGACTGCTGTCCTGAGGCAACTTTCGTCTAACAAGTTGTTACGAAATATGTTCTGGAAGCAGACTTACTGTGTAGTGTCAGAGACGCTGGCTAGGGCAGCAAGGAAGAGTACAATGTACAGTCGCGCTCAATATGACTTGCAACACGGGAGCGCGTGGCCTCACGAGTTCATAGATTGCGTATGGCTTCCACTAGCCCTTATTTCCATTACTAAACGCGTTTCTCTCACTTGGGTATGATCCCAAATGAGAAAATAATATTTAGTTGTTGAAATAAAAACAAGTTGAAGCCATGCGCAACCTTTCAGCCCGTGAGGCCACGCGCTCCCGTGTTGCAAGTCATATTGAGCGCGACTGTACACATGAGACAAATACAAAAGCACAGCAAGCATAGTGAACTAACAAAGCGTCTTTAGGAAACAATCAGCTCAAGGAAACGACGCGCTCGCGTGTTTGGGGATCGACGAAGCAGCCGCGGCGGCGTCGATGCTGTCGGACGAGAAGGGCCAGGTACCGCGCCCGCTGAGCGCCGGGGCAGAAGACGTGTCGTTCGCGAAGTCCTTCGGGCGTTGACGAGGTACCCCCCGACACTGTTGGCCTGCCGAACGTTGGCATCCGCCAACGCGTCTTCTTTGCTCCAGCTTCTGGCGCCGTCTGCCTGACCATCGGCCTGCTCATTCTTCTTGTGCGCGTGGCACGTGGGCACGTGCAGGGAGGCATCCATCAAGATGGGCCAGCCACTCTCATTCCAGTGCGGCGCCAGGGCCCCTCATCACACAAGTATAAAGTTGCCCTGCCTAAAAAGAGTGTTCGGCTGATTCGCTGTTCCGCCAGACACGGTCAGCCTACTCGCTGCTACTTTATGCCGTCCAGCCTTAATCAACTAACCGCGAGTGTCTTTCGTGCAAAAACAAAATATAAACTGAAGCAACTGCTTCGTCGAACTATTATTTAATCCCTTCATGATATCCGTTCTTTTTGTTTTCGATAAATGCCGCTGCAGTAAACGAGCCTTAACTTAATCATGCAAGGGCATTGCAAGGGCCATTGCTTGCAAGGCAAGGGCCATTGCATTGCAAGGGCAATTGCAAGGGCCAATCATGCAATCATGCAAGGGCCACTGCTTGGGCGTGTTGGTACGACATATTGGAGGGAAACAGCGCGAAAGACGAAAGACCAGGCAAAGAAAGACACATACAACAGCGCTGTCTTTCTCTGCCTGGTCTTTCGTCTTTCGCGCTGTTTCCCTCCAATATGTTACATTACATTTATCATGCGTTGCTTCTTTTTCTAGGTTTTCTCGCTTTTTATTATCTCACTGAAAGACTGATGGTGTATTATTGTATGTTTGTTATGATGCTGTTGCATATATGGAACAAACTCATGTAACAAACTCATTATTATTATTGTTGTTAAGAAGACACTTGTGGCTATAGCATAAAGCTCTTTTGAATTATGCATGTATCTTCCGCGATTAGTAAAAAAAGTAATTGGGTTACGATCACCTCACCGGTTTTACACTACGTCATGAAAACAGCGAAAAACAGTCGCTCTCCAAACGGCGGGCCCACATTGATCATGCGCGAACGGATGGAATAAACGAAAAACAATATTTCCGAGTGCATGTGTTTGAAAACATTCTGCGTTTGCTATTGCTAAAAAAATTTCTGGCCCTGCCAACGTCGCCTGTATGCCACGCGACGCACCGAAACTACAAACACTCACTCTTCAACGTGACATGCATGCACTAAAGAAGCACGTTGTTATGCCGAACAAGAGTGCACACCTTCATGATAACCAGAAATTGCAGCATTACGAACGGCATGGACGGTGTATGCCCACCGATACTATTGGAGCTGGTTATATGCAGTTGTTGACTAAAACAACGTATCTTTTTTTCTATTTTTGTCCATTTTTCTTATTGTTCTGTCGAGTAGTGCAATCACTTTCGGCACCTGTACGACATCGCTCTGCCACATCGATGAGGGCGGCTTGCTTCTGTTTCCGTCGCAGTGCTGCACGCTGCCTTAATCATCGACCGGCCATCGCGAAATATGCAAAAGTACGCAACACCAATCGAGTTGATGGGAATGGAAGAGAACAGAGTTGAAGCCGTCTCGAACACTGGGGCAAAGCTTCGTCCCTGGTGGCTCGTTATTACTCTGCTAGCTCAACGCAACTGAAACACTCTCCACATCTACGAACTGTTCTCATGTAGTCAGATGGTAACATATGATAAAACCCACGTCAGAGCAGAGAATGCTATTCACTTTCAAACGAAACAAAAGAAACTATCAGCAATCGAGAAGAGCGTTGATTTGCTTGAGCTTTTCTGAAACCGTTGGTGGTTCCGACTCACGCTTGTGCCGGCGGGTATGTAAGTTCGATGTCATGTGTGTGGAACAAAATCTGAACGCAGTATTTTTATATTACAGGGCTTAGTGACCCGCTCCTATCTCCGAATATTGTCAAACAGGTAAATATTGTAGCGCTATTGAGGCATTTTGGTTGCCTAGGCATCCTAAACAACGCGTGCAGGCATTCATTATGAGGAGCAAACCTTCCGGAGCTGGGAAGTCGGTTGTGCGCGTCTTCGCATCGACATCAGTCAAGACCTGTGGGCTTTCTTTAGCTTTGTCGTATTACTACACTGAGTTGCTTGGTTTGTTTACCTTCATGAACCAACGAAATCCAGGAAGCAAACGAATGTTACCAAAAATGCAAGAACGGCACGCGTCGTTGACTGCACCGTGAGAAGGGCGTGCGTGCATGCTCCAAACACTGAGCGGGCAGGAATGCCATGTCGAACAAGCTGTTGCCGTAAAGCAGGAAACTAAACGAGAGACAAAAACGGAGGCGAAGTTCGTCTGTAACTTCAATTTCATTCGGACTGTGCCTCTGCAAAAAGAGGACGTGTCTGAAGGAACGGCTGTCCAGGTTCCCGGTGTCATGCTGCATTTATGAATTTTGTTTTCTTCCTCAAGGCGAGCAAGAAAAAAGACGGCAGTAAGAAAGTCCGACAAATACAAATTCGCTGCTTGTTCTCTAGAGTAGGTTCAAGTTTCTTATACTGAAAAAAAAAAAATTATGGTCTACTTTTCCTGCTCCAGATTCCCCGTTTTCCTCAGGGAAAAAAAAAGGCGATGTTCGTTTCATTTTATCTAATTTTTTTTGCTCTTCTCGCGCTTCACATTAGCTGCGGAAATGTCACGCTAGATTTATTACAGTAGTTCTTGCCGCTAAGCCCGTCATGTGAAGCCACAAACTTTTCATCTTCGAAGACAACTGAGGAAGCTTCTTTTGCTCAGCACAGAACAACCAAGCTCACCTTCTTGAAGTCGCCGCTTTTTCTTTTCCTCCTCCTCTTCGCTCTGAAAAGAAAGTCAACAGAAAAGTATTAAGCGGCTTCTCTCTGCTTCTGTTTAAAAACGGGTAACACTTCACACTTGCATTAGTGCGGTAGTACTCAAATGCGTGGTCCAAGTCCAGGACAAATTTTTCGTTAAACAGGAAGCTCAGGAATATGTATGGATTTTATTGTTTGTTCGTACTACGAACGGGTGGATTCCAATTTTCGCTTTCACAACCCTTCCTCCACCTTGCCGGTTTCCGCAGAGCTGGTCATCAGCGATGCACGACGTAGAGGAGAGGATATGATGGAATGCAGCTGTCACCACAGAAGCGGTGAAAGGCGGGCTAGTTGGTAAATGTTTTTAAAGAAGGAATAAACAGCGCAGATACGGGACGAAGCAAATGAATTAACGCTTGTCCTCGCGTGTGTCCTTTGCTTCTTCCCGCATGTGCGCTGTTTATTCCTTCATGACAGAACTTGGCACCTTCGTGGGAATTCGTGCATGAGCGAAGAAAGTTTTATTATCTCGACGGCAGTGCATGCGAATGTCACGGTGAGATGTAGTAAGCCGATTTCGCGCTGTAAGAGGCGCCTGCTACGTATACGGGGTTCCGACACATCCGATGCCCGAGCCCTGACCACAAAAACTCGCCCATGGGCCGTCTCATGTTCGCAATCTCCGCATGCGTGGGCATCCTGATTAATGCTAGAAACTGGCATATCTAGTAAGGCTGCTTGTTTTACAATTTCTGTTAAGCGCACAAAGCTTCACATCTCCACGGCTTCTACATGTAACCTACGTTAGTGGTTATAGTTATGTTATTTATTAGGGCGACAGCCTCAGATGCCTCCTCAAAACGTGTCGGTGCCCCACGCCGGTGGCGTCAACACGAGTGACGCAAGAAAACAATCATCACTTCATGACGGCACCATACGAGGTCATCATGACGTCAAAGATCGCCAATACTTGTGACGTCAGCAGGACGCCATAGTGACGCCACATAACATGACGTCATCACATGACATCATTGCTTGGTCAAAGTTGGCCGATCCCGAAGGCAGTGCAAAGCTACGTGAGGAGCAGAAAGCTTACAATGCCTCGGATCCTGGAGGCTTTGCAAAACCACGTTAGCTGCACAAAGCTTTCGGGTGGGTCTCGGGAGGATCAATGCACCGACTTAGAAGCAGGAGAAGAAGATGGCTTTCGCCTTCGAGTCGACTGAGGCGAATGAATCAGGGGTAGGGTAGTGAGGGTGAGGAGAGAGTAAAGCGTAAAATATAAACAATGACAGAGGGAGAAATAGCGAGAAATAAATGCAGGAAGAGAGAATCAATCAAAAAGAATGAAAGGAAAAATAAAGAGAAATGAATATAGAAAGAGAAGAGAGAGGAGAAACAGACAAGGACAGAAAAAAAAACCGAGAGAAAAAGAAGCAGATGGAGAAAGAAAAAGAAAGCTAAAGATAAACAAAGGCCGCCCAGCTCTATAGAGCAATATAGAGAAATAGGTTGCCCAGCGAGCGACGATAGGCCCGTGTTTCGCTATGCCAAGCTTTGAGCCACTTAGTGAAAACTTCCCGCATTTTTAAAAAGTTGCCGACCAAGCATTCCTTTCTGCAATTGACCACTTCGCCACGAAGCTAGATGTTTTTCTAAAAAAAAACACGAAATACATGAAAGAGCCGCCACATATAACATTTTTTTTTTGGGGGGGGGGGGGGGGGGGGAGGGAGTGCATTGCATACAGAGACGGGGTAAACGAGGCGATACAAACCTCCACCTGTTCACAGGAAGCGAGCTTGAACAAAACAGAACAGACCAGAGCCTTGAGGTAAGCATTCCTCCGTCGTGGCGAAGCACAGTGCCAGCTCAGACACCTTTCCACATGGACGATGCTACAGTTTGCCTAAAGTACTCCAGAAGGGCACTTGACGCATGCAAATGAGTTCTAAACGAGGCGATACAAACCTCCACCTGTTCACAGGAAGCGAGCTTGAACAAAACAGAACAGACCAGAGCCTTGAGGTAAGCATTCCTCCGTCGTGGCGAAGCACAGTGCCAGCTCAGACACCTTTCCACATGTACGATGCTACAGTTTGCCTAAAGTACTCCAGAAGGGCACTTGACGCATGCAAATGAGTTCTAAACGAGGCGATACAAACCTCCACCTGTTCACAGGAAGCGAGCTTGAACAAAACAGAACAGACCAGAGCCTTGAGGTAAGCATTCCTCCGTCGTGGCGAAGCACAGTGCCAGCTCAGACACCTTTCCACATGGACGATGCTACAGTTTGCCTAAAGTACTCCAGAAGGGCACTTGACGCATGCAAATGAGTTCTGCGGAATCCCGCAAGGTGGCGGAAGGGTTAATAAAGGGAAAATAGACTTGACGCATATATTTTTAGGATTTAAACCACACAAATACTTTCCTGCCGCTTGAAATGAGAATAAGGTTCTTTTTATTTATCGGCGGTTGACAATGCCAGCGTCATTCACGCACAAAATACCGATAAGCGTTGTTCTTCAGCGCTGCTTTCGAGGCACGCTGCCACTCGATGACCATCGTCGGCCCCTCTTATCAAATTCGCGGCCTCCCATTTAAGCGGCCGATTGAGCGCCCAACATTTCACAGCACATTTTTTGTGGCCCGCTTGGCTCCTTTTCCTGTAAGTACCTTCTTTTCGCGTTTTATTGTGGCCCTGGGGCAACCTTAAATCTGACTTGCTGGTCGTACTTGTAAAGGCATCCTTGTCTCTCTCCGCATACAACATAATTCCAGAAGAAGTCTTCGGCCCATCATGGCTCCTGATCACGCCCAATTTCTCTACCAAGTTGAAAACTTGAGAGAAGCGAACCATTCCAGGAGCATTTTACATTATAAACATTTGGAGAACCCTACCATCGCCCTGTTAAAATGCGGTGCGACAAAAGCCGTTCATTGCACTGCCACAGGGTTGACCCCAGTGCCCGCCGGTCATTCACTAAAAGAACGGAAGCGGTAATATTTTTCACAAACTGCCAAAATAACCACGTCAGCTGTTCGGGAAGTCTTCGTTGTTTTCTAGTTTAGACTTTCTGTTCTCAAATTTTGGCGCCACACTAAAGTCTTTTTCAAGAGACTCAAATGCAATAATTCTACCCGAGCTTACGATGTTGTGCACGTTTCCTTGCCGCGGGTCACAGTTCTTGAACAAAATGGAGTCACAAGCTTTAGTATTTGTCACGGAACTTAAAACAAACGTTAAACCACAGTTTCTTGTGAACTTGGAGCTTTCTTCTGAAAGATTTTTCTTGCACCCAGACTTAAAACTAAAACTGAAAAAAAAAGTGAACAGACCATGTTGCTCGAGCTCAACATTGTTCAATATGTCGTCGGTATATCACCACCATAATGATCGTCCTCACGCCAAACAGCCTTCTTCCAGTTGCTGAACGTAGGACCCAACAACCTACCATAGTGTCCTGTCTGTCTTGGATATATATATATATATATATATATATATATATATATATATATATATATATATATATATATATATATATATATATATATATATATAGTTGCACCAATGAAATAACGCTGGCCCCGGTAGAATATGGAACAAAAGAGAGTACGACGCACGTTGGTTTTGCACGGTATATTTTCTACTGTGCAAAACCAACGTGCGTCGTACTCTCTTTTGTTCCCTACATATATATATATATATATATATATATATATATATATATATATATGAACAAGAAAGAAAATACGACTTTCGTTGGTTTGGCACTGTGTATTCTTACTAACGTTTCGTCTGGTGGACCAGACTTTATCAAACTTTGTCAAACTTTGACAAAGTCTGGTCCACCAGACGAAACGTTAGTAAGAATACAGAGTGCCAAACCAACGAAAGTCGTATTTTCTTTCTTGTTCATAATTCTATCGGGGTCCGCGTGATTCTTTTCCCACTACCATATGTATATATATCTATATATCTATATATATATATATATATATATATATATACATATATACATACATATACATATAGTCCAGTTTGACGCTCTTTCTCTGATCTTTCAGTTTGTCTGTTTTATTCTCGCACTGCAAAATGTATAAGTTCCAACGAGCACAACTTTGAGCGTTAAATGCATGATAGTGGAATTTCAAGTGATGAATAAAAGCAAACACCGACCAAATAAAAGTTTTAAAAGAACGACGTTTCGGCTGCCATACGGAAGCCTTGTTCACAATGAAGCCAAGAACACTATATAGGTTTCTATATAGGTTTCAGTAAGTGACGTAAGCACCGCGCATAGCACGAGGGAAGGTTTCCAACATTACGATTCAGCGTCTGTTCGGTAGATTGTATCTCGAGGGACTCAAGATGCAGGCGTGACGTCCTGTTTCTTTCCTTCCCGATAATACTCGCATTCAACCAGTCTATTGGCCTCGAGGGCCACCACTGGAAACGCCGGCGCCACCGTCGGCGTGACGTGCTTGGCAGGATCACGCGGTCTCGGCGGACGCGTCGGCTGCTTGCGGAGCGCTGCCGCGTGCTTTGTAAATGAGTTTCAAGCTCCCCCTGTGCTGCGGTCGGTACGAATACGGAGGTTTTCTCGCATTTTGAACCCAACTGAACCAATTGTAACAGGGGTGGCTGCCTCCGAAAGCGATGAACATGCTGCTCTTACTGCTCGGTGCCGTAGTGCTGGACGTACGCAAGGAAGTCCGGTATAAGACTGCACCGGTGCCCGTGGGACAAGAAATTGCGTGAAGAGTGCGTTGTGGTGCTAAGAACCGGCAAGCAGCGATCGGCTACGAGTCATGTGTTCAACAAGCACTTCAGCGACGACGATTTTCACTACTGCGTCGGGGCTGTGATGTTGAGTAGCAGAAAGTGCGCACTGCGACGATCGTCCGCGCACGCTTCCCGCCGGCTAACGGTGCTTATCTACCGCAGTATGGAAAAGGCGCTGCCTTTTGCATCCTGCGATACCATCTCAGAACGTTCCTGTGCGACCTCTTGATCGTCGGCCCCGTGCTCAGCGTCTACAATATGGGCTACAATATGGGATACTTGAGTGACTGTTTAGATACGTTGGATTTAAACACTCGCAAGGCTCCTTGTACATTCCCCTAAGATGACCGGAAGGCGAAAGCCACCTTCTTCTCCTTCGTGTCAGACAATGTATTGATTTTACCCCCCCCCCGCTCAAAAAAACTTTGTGCACCTAACGAGGTTTTGCACTGCCTCCGTGATCGGCCCACCGATCACGGAAGCTGTGCAAAGCGACCGTGTCGTGTGAACACGTCGTCATGTGACATCACGTTATGTGGCGTCATGGCGACGTCATGACGCCTTCACAAATTTGGGCACTCTGTGACGTCATGACGACGACATATGGTGACGCCATCACGTGATGGTGATTTTTTTTTTTTTTGCAGTACTCGTGCCGGCGCCGACGAGGCGGAATGCCGACGGTCAATCTTCCCTTTTGATGAGGCATCGAAGGTTTTCGCCTTCATAACCTATATGCGACGTTCGCTGGCGGATGTACATAGCGAGCGAGTCAAATGCTGCAGCTGATGTGTGCTGCATTTATGGGCAATAACATTCTTTCAGTCAATCGTGCATTCTCATGACGCAAACGCTACGTGCTAAAAAGCCCAAATTTACTTGTGCCACTCTCAAACTCACGTTGGGCCTATCCAACCCCATGCATTTTTTTGGAGCCTTATTTATTTATGTGGAAAAGATGCCGCGCTGTTGTCGTTAGACTCGACATACTTCCCTAATTCCTGGGCTAGTCACCAAATAATACTGGGCATTAAAATTTTGCATTTCACTCTTTACGTGTTGTTCTTACCTAGCTTTGCAGCTGCAGTGCTGTAATAACGTCCCTTTCTTTCACCCCTATTTCAAGTTCAGGTAGGTCCTTGTTCACATCGACGTTTGCAGAACAAGTGCGGCGAACTTTACTGTATTTTCATTCGTTTCCTTGGCGTTGTATGCTGCTACATGACCTCGTAGACCACTTATTTCCCATCAGCAATCTCGAAGTGGTGAAGCTTTGGTCTATGAATATGTTGATGGCAGAGAGCGGCAAGTTCAGTGGAATGCAATGGAAACGATAATTAAGCAACATATTAAAAAAGGCATCGCATTTTCTCACGCTTTAACCACCAAACGAAACGAACACGCTGAAATAACAGAAGCAGCGGCAATTGCTCGCTTAGAAGACCGATCTATATGCAGTGCGAGGCAACCTGTCAAATGACATTGAAATACACATTAATCTTGACTGAAAAAAAAGCGAAAAAAAAAATGCCCCCCACCTCCCCGAAGGGAATCGTGAGGAAATGCGAATGGATTTCGCGCGCGCTTCACTCCATTTATATATGGTGGTTGTGGTTCGAAGAAGGAAAAGGCGCCTAATTTCTGCAGCCCGGTCGGGAGCACGGCGCAGCGCCTGTGTTTTCTTTTTTTGTTGTTGTTTTTTTTTTCTTTTTTTCTTCTTTTTTTTATTTTTTATGTTTTTTTATTTTTTTTATTTTTTGTTAAATTTTTTTTTTCATATATAGCTCCGCCGAGCTCCCGCGATGCGAGCGCCCTCACGCACTTGAAATGCATTCGCATTTAAAACTGGGGATGCGTAAAGCACGCAGCGATGGAGCGGTGTTTCCTACTGGAACATGCCAATCGCTGCTAATGTGCAATGAGAGACAGAAGACTCCGACTGGACACAGAGACTCGCAGTCCGCTTTTAGTTAACGCGCACGCTGCGAATTTTTATTGTTCAACAACGCACAGGAGAAATCTCCCACCGGCACCACCTTGGAGGTCAAGATCCATTGCCATATATACGGGGTGGCCAGTGAACGGTTGTGCAGCGCGAGCAGTCGGTTTTTTCAACCAAGAAACTCGCTAGCAGACGCTGCCTGTGTCGGCGTCGCGAGGCGAGAGAGGAGGGGGGCTAGCGTAGGAGAGGAGAGAGAGGGAGGCGCGCATGCGCAGTGGGAGTGTGGACGCTGCGGGCAGGGACGCCTAGAGGAGAGAGGGGGGAGCGTAGCAGGGGAGAGAGGAGGGGAGGCGCATGCGCAGTGAGGGTGTGTTTGCCGCGGGGAGGGATGCCTAGAGGAGAGAGAGGAGGTTTTTTATTTTTATTTTTTTTAAAGAGTTTGCGCATGCGCAGTAAGGGTGGTCACGCCGCCCGCCACCACCACCGGATTAAGCTTCGCCATAAGATGCTTCACATCTAACACCTGCCGGCGCTTACCTCCTCAACCTATCCTCCTCCTCCGCGGACAACGCGGGACAACGCCGGACAACGCCGGATGCCTGACATAGCCCGACTATGAAATGCATTCGCATTTAAAACGTTGAATCGTCGGGACGGGGCATAACAAGTTGCGATAGGCGCGCCGAAGTCGTAGTTGTAACAAAAAAAAAAAAAAAGGGACTACTTTGATAGCGTCCGCGCAAGAATAGTCTTTGTGTACACACAAATTCTCATATTTCGCGGCCTCAAGTTCGCGGCACGGCGCAAGCGAAACCATGAGTACGACCATATACGTGCAGACGCTCATACATGCATGCAAAAGCTCCGTCGGTCGCCGCGAACCCGTGCGATCACTGGCTTGAGGCTTCTTTCTGTTATGCTCCATTAAGGCATACAGGCGTCTACTCTAACAAAATGTTTCACATAGTTTGTACTCAGCGACTGACTACATTTCACGCAAGAAGCCGGTTCAGGGGTCTCATGCATCGCGGTTACCGCTTGAAGCGGGCGCTCCGTTTGCTGCAAAGAGACAGCGACTGTAAACTACGTTGTGCTCTCTGTTAGTCGAAAATTGTTATTTTAACAGTACAGAACATATTTCGTTTCGGAAGTACGCACAGAAATGTCCTGGAGCGCTTCCGCTAGGTGTTTTGTAGAGCGCCGACAGCAAATCTTATGGGGAGCGCGCGGCGAATACTGCCTAGCACGCAATCGAGGCGCGCCCGATAGAGGGCGACTCCGTAACTCCTCGAGGCCAATAGTGTGATTAGTGGTTCGACCCCGGCCGCGGCGGTCACATTTCGATGAAGGCGAAATGGTAGAGGCCCGTGTACTGTGCGATGTCAGTGCACGGTAAAGAACGCCAGATGGTCGAAATTTCCGGAGCCCTCCACTACGGCGTCTCTCATAATCATATCCTGGTTTTTAGACGTAAAACCCCAGATATTATTAGTGTGATTAGTCGTATCCGCATGCTCCGCCAGTGCATTAGATGCCACTTTCTTGTTTTGCACATCGTTCTGATGCTGGCGCAGGCGCTGTCTAAAGTTACTGGTCTCCCCGATATAAACACTATCGCAGTCCGCACAAGGGAGTCTGTACACCACACCAGGAAAGGCTTCCTTCAGAAGCCTGTCCTTCCCACCAACAAGTGTGTGCCGCAACTTGCGTACAGGCACATGGGCTACTTCAACGTCGTAGCTCCGCAGAACGCGTGACAAGGTCTCACTTATTCCGGGCACATAAGGAACAGCAGCGCGTTTCTCTGTCGGGCACTGGTAGGCTGTGAGGGAGCAGACATACGATGTTCCACCGCATTAACGAACGCTGGCGGGTAACCGCATGTCGAAAGGTCCTCCCGGACCGTCTTTACATCGGCGTTCATGTCTTCGGGATTCGTGCAAAGGCGCTTTGCACGGCCTAACAAGGAGGCAACCACTGACCTCTTATGAGTGTCAGGGTGGACAGACCTGAAGTTTAGGTACCTACCAGTGTGCGTGCCTTTTCGGTAGACAGAGAAAGATAGCGCTCCATTGGTCCTTTTAACAAGAACGTCCCGAAAAGGTAGCCTCTGGTTAGCCTCCATTTCCACGGTGAACTTAATGGCGGTAGATTGATTGTTGAGGCGTGCCGTGAATGCTTCTAAAGCAGAGCGCTCGATGACACAAAAACAATCATCAACATAGCGAAGGAAAATTCTTGGTGATGGGCTGAAAGTAGCGAGAGCCCAATTAACCAGTCATTCCATGGTTAGGTTCGCAGCAGTAACCGAGACAGAGGCACCCATTGGTGCACCGTGAACTTGCTTGTAGACGACCTTGTCGAAGCTGAAGTAGGTGTTGGCAAGGCAAAAGCTGAGGAGCTTTCTCAAATCCGGGACATCGAAGGGAGACCTTTCGGCTAGATGCGGATCAGCTTCAAGAGCAGCAGCACATGACTCAACGGCGAGATCAGCGGGAATGAAAGTGAACAAGGAGACCGCGTCAAATGAAACCATCACCTCGTCTTCATCAAGGACCACAGAGCCGGCTTTTTCAACGAAATGGGCGGAGTTGCGCACGTCGGTGTTGCTTTGTCCAACGAGGGGTGATAAGATTCTATGAAGGTAGCCGGATAGCTTGTGCAGGGGGGGGAACGGGTGAAGTCAACGATGGGCCGAAGAGGGACATCCGGTTTGTGAATTTTCGGCAGGCCAAACAGCGCAGGAGCCGAGCCGTTGTGACAGAGAAGCGAGTAATAAAGGCTTTTGTGTTCAGGCGGAACAAAACGAAAGACGTCCGAAAGGAGCTTCTGTAGTTCCTTCTGCACCTTCAACGTAGGGTCACGTATGAGCTGAATGTAGGTATCCTGGTCTTCAAGTAAATCCAGCATCTTTCGTTTGTGGACGGCGGTATCCAGAACTACCGTAGCATTTCCCTTATCAGCTGGGAAAATGACGATGTCACCGTTTTCACGAAGCCGTTTAATAGCGCCGCGCTCATCAGCGGAAAGGGGGGGGAAGGAAACTTCCTTTGGCGTAACCGAAACAGCACCCCGACAACGCGGGTACGGGCTTCATCCCGGTGCGACTGATTAACTTGATTGACAGCGTGTTCAGCAGCACAGATCACCTTTCTAACGTCCGACGCTGGTCCAGTATTGAAGTTCAAGCCAAGCCCGAGAACAGAGGACTCGGCAGGGTCAAGTGTGTACGTAGAAAGGTTGTGTACCGTCACTGTCGAGCCTTTAGGGCGATGCAGCTTGTTTGACTCCGAAAGTCGGGCAAGCTTGACTGCATGCGCATCCTCAGCTTCGAGGGACCGTAACTTGGCCTGTTCATTGGCGTAAAGCTGGACGCTAGCAGAGTGGTCCGGGCAGTAGAACTCGAGGCGACGCCGAGCAAAGAACGCTTCGTTCTCAAGTTTCCGGATGTCGTCCCGGCAATTATTAATACTTGCTTGCAGTAGAAGTCTCTCGGCCTTTACGACGACACTAAAGCCAAAATTGGAAGGTACAGGCCTATTCAGTTGCAGTGAACGAGGAATGAGTCCTTTCCTCTTGCAGCTGAGGTTAAAATCCAGGTGAGATTTAAAAGCAGCCACACGGGTTGTCAGCGAAACGAAACGGCGGATGTCGGTGATTAAGGGTAGACCATACGCCCGGCGAACGTTGATGAAATCGAGAGTTCGACGGAAACCCGTCTGGTCGGGACGAAACATGATGAATAAAAGCAAAAACCGACCAAATAAATAATAAATAACCAAATAAATAACCAAATAAACACCGACCTTCCAATTTTGGCTTTAGTGTCGTCGACAAGGCCGAGAGACTTCTGCTGCAAGCAAGAATTAATCATTGCCGTGACGACATCCGGAAACTTGAGAACGAAGCGTTCTTTGCTCGGCGTCGCCTAACCATGGAATGGCTGGAAAATCGGGCTCTCGCTTCTTTCAGCCCATCACCCAGAATTTTCCTTCGCTATGTTGATGATTGTTTTTGTGTCATCGCCGCGGCGGTCGCATTTCGATGGAGGCGAAATCGTAGAGGCCCGTGTGCTGTGCGATGTCAGCGCACGTTAAAGAACACCAGATGGTCAAAATTTCCGGAGCCCTCCACTACGGCGTCTCTCATAATCATATCGTGGTTTTGGGACGTAAAACCCCAGATATTATTATTATTTTGTGTCATCGAGCGCTCTGCTTTAGAAGCATTCACGGCACACCTCAACAATCAATCTACCACCATTAAGTTCACCGTGGAAATGGAGGCTAACCAGAGGCTACCTTTTCTGGACGTTCTTGTTAAAAGGACCAATGGAGCGCTATCTTTCTCTGTCTACCGAAAAGGCACGCACACTGGTAGGTACCTAAACTTCAGGTCTGTCCGCCCTGACACTCATAAGAGGTCAGTGGTTGCCTCCTTGTTAGGCCGTGCAAATCGCCTTTGCACGAATCCCGAAGACATGAACGCCGATGTAAAGACGGTCCGGGAGGACCTTTCGACATGCGGTTACCCGCCAGCGTTCGTTAATGCGGTGGAACATCGTATGTCTGCTCCCTCACAGCCTACGAGTGCCCGACAGAGAAAACGCGCTGCTGTTCCTTATGTGCCCGGAATAAGTGAGACCTTGTCACGCGTTCTGCGGAGCTACGACGTTGAAGTAGCCCATGTGCCTGTACGCAAGTTGCGGCACACACTTGTTGGTGGGAAGGACAGGCTTCTGAAGGAAGCCTTTCCTAGTGTGTGTAGCATGGCTGAGTCACTCTGACGTAACCAGCCATTTCGTTAAATTCACGTGACCTGCTACGCCACCATTCTTTCCTATATCTGCTTCGTTTCTACCACAATAAACGTTGTTCATCGCCCGACTGCCGGCCCGCTTACATGGTGGCAGCGGTGCCGAGCTGAAATGGCCACGCCGCCAGCCCTTTTGCCGTCAACGATCTTGCCGCCGCCAAAGCCGTTGGATACATCGGGCAACACCTGGCTTGCATGGAAAACTTGGAAGAGTGAGTTCACGCTATTTTCCACTGCTACCCAGTTGACAAAACAAGCGAAAAAAGTACAAGCAGCCACCTTGCTAGTGATTATTGGCGAAGAGGCAAGGAAGGTATAAAGCACCTTCACGTTTGAGGCTGAAGAGGACAAAAATAACGTAGACGTCCTAATTGCCAAGTTTGAAGAGTTCTACAAGCCGGAGACGAACTTGACCTATCATGAATTTCTATTTGGGTCCAGAAACCAAAGGGAAGGCGAACCTTTCAATGAGTGGCTGACGCAGCTACGAATGTTAGCCACAAACTGTGAATTTGGTGTAATGGAAGACCGGATGCTGCGCAGTCGTATTATTCTGGGTATTCGAGACAAGAACCTACAGCAGAAATTGATTGCGGAAAACCCTTCGTACAAGAAGACTGTCCAGATTTGTCGCACGCAAGAGCAAGGGAAACAGCAGTTTCTTGAAATCCGTGAAGCCGCGGAGACAGCGCAGGACACGGCAGTTAACGCAGTCGCAAAGAAAGGGGATGCATGCGGCAGCTGCGGCTATCGCGCACACCGTGGCGAAAGACGCCCCGCCACCGGTAGAAGATGCAATAAGTGCGGAGGGCTTAACCACTTTGCCCGAGCATGCAAATCGGCACCGCCTTCGCGATCCTTTCCCCACAAGAAGAAAGAACTACGGGAATTATGCGCAGACGACGACGACGATTTTTTTTTGCAAACATTAACGGTGAGCACGCTCAACACAGACCACCGGACCGCGACGGTGGACATTGAAGGCCAACCAATGGCTTGCAAATTAGACACGGGTGGCGAATTGTTGTGTCATTTCAAGGAGGGACGTCGCAAAGCTACCGGATCTACCAGAGCAGGCTTGCCGAGTCGCGCTAACAGCATTTTTCGGCCCCAAGGCAACCACCCAAGCAAAAGTGCGCCTGCGGCTTTCTGCCAATGAGAGGGTGGTCCTCGAAACATTTTACATCATAGAGCAAAGTGTACCAGTGACTTTGAGCGGTTCAGCAGCCGAACGCCTTGAATTTATCCGCCGGGTACAGCACATTGATGCCGATCAACTTTACCTGCCGGCACAACCTTTTGCAGATGTCTTCACAGGACTGGGTGAGCTCAAGGACTACGAGTACGAGATAAAACTCAAGCCCGGCGCCGTGGGTGTCATCGCACCGGCTCGGAGAATCCCCGTGGCCCTGGAGGACAAGACTAGAGCGGAACTTCAGCGTATGAAGGATCAAGGCGTCATAACAAAGGTAACTGAGCCTACAGAATGGTCCAGCCACATGGTTACCGTTGTTAAAGGAGACAAAGTTCGAATTTGCCTGGACCCAACATCGCTCAATCAAGCCATACTCCGTGAAAACTATCCCATTCCAACGTTAGAGGATGTCGCTCCTAGGCTTGCCGGTGCAAAATTCTTTTCCACGCTTGATTCTGCATCAGGGTTTTGGCAAATTCGGCTTAGTGAGTCGAGCTCCAAACTTTGCACCATGAGCACTCCCTATGGTCGCTATCGGTTCCTTCGTATGCCGTTTGGAATAGCTTTTCCAAGCAGCAATGCACCGCGTTTTGGAAGGCTTGTCCTGTGTGGTGGTTATGATGGATGACGTATTAGTATGGGGCAGAACTAAAGACGAGCACGACCGCAGCTTAAAACTTGTGTTGTCCCGTTGTCAACAGCACAACCTTCGACTTAACCCCAAGAAGAGTGCGTTTCTGCAGCCAGAGGTCCGGTATCTAGGACACATCCTCACTACAGAAGGCCTACGCCTTGATTCGGAGAGGGTACAAGACATACTGGGAATGCCTGAACCGACGAACAAGAAAGAACTGCAACTGCAAGTATTTCTTGGCACGATGAATTTCGTGCAGCGATTCATTCCCGACATGCCAGAGGTAACCGCTCCGATTCGAACACTGTTACGTAAAGATATTGCATGGGTTTGGACGGAGGCGCAACAAAAGAGTTTTGAGACCTTGCGTCAATCCTTGACGAAAGCACCCGTTTTGGCTTTCTTCAACTCCAAAAAGCCTTTCATTCTCTCGGTCGACGCAAGCCAATTAGGAGTCGGCGCAGTTCTAATGCAAGACGGACGCCCCATTGCTTTTTCGTCCCGGTCGCTCACTGAGGCGCAACAAAACTATGCACAAATCGAGAAGGAAATGCTGGCGATAGTGCATGGTTGCACGAAGTTTCATGACTACGTTTTTGGTCAAGCAGAAGTGATTGTAGAGACCGACCACAGGCCTTTAGTACCGATACTTAGCAAGCGGCTGCATCAGTGTCCCCTCCGCTTGCAACGCATGAGGCTCACCCTGCAGCGCTATCCGATCAAACTGGTGTATAAGCCAGGCAAAGAACTTTTTCTTGCTGATGCTTTGTCGCGTTTCCCGAGTAAAGTGAGCATGTGCGAGGAAGCTGCGCAGTTTCAAGTAAATGTGCTGCAATTTGTTTCAGCCTCGGAACCCCGACTCAAAAGTATTCTCGCAGCAACAAACAACGATGCCGTTCTCTCCAAGCTGCGGGAATATGCGCTGACCAGTTGGCTTGACAACAAGCACGAGGTTCCAGAAGCCATCCGCCCCTACTGGTCCTATCAGGAGGAAATACGCGCACAAGACGGGCTTCTGTTCCGCAGCAACAAGGTGATCATACCAAGTTCGATGAAAGCAGAAATATTGGCTCTTTTGAACTTCGCACATCCCTGAGCCGATAAAATGAAAGCGCGGGCACGAAGCGTCATGTCCTGGCCCTGCCTGGCAAGCGACATAGAGCAATTTTTCCGAAATTGCAAAATGTGCCAAAAGCATCAGCCACGAAACGCAAAGATGCCGCTTTTGAGCCATGAGGTTCCAAATCTGCCCTGAGAAGCGGTAGGAATGGACTTATTCTCTTACGGGGGGCCGACAGTTTGCCATTATTGTCGATTTATATTCCTTCTTTTTTGATATTAAGGACTTTCGCCATACCACTGCTAATCAGCTGAAGTCCTGGTGCACAGAACTTTTTTCGGTTCATGGATTACCGCTTAAACTGTGCAGCGATAACGGGCCGCCATTTAACAGCACAGAATTCAAAGACTTTTTATATAGGCTCGGCATTACCCACGTAACGTCAAGCCCATATCATCCGCGCTCAAATAGTATGACGGAGAGGGCCGTGCAAGAAGCCAAAAAACTATTAAAGAAGTGCTCTTTAAAACGCCGGATTTCCACATGGCTCTGCTTGAATGGCGTAATACACCGCGAGATTCTGTTTTGAAATCTCCTGTGCCGAGACTGATGGGAAGGCAGACGAGGACCCTGCTGCCCGTACCCGCAAGCCACCTCGTGCCGGAGGCTGTGCCCAACCGAGCCGTCCATAAACGTCTCCAGGAAATTCGCCAACGCCAGAGGATCTACTACAATCGCCGCTCCAGGAACCTGCCACGCCTGTCACCTGACCAGAGGGTAACTACATACGATACCCACGAAAGAACCTGGACACTTGCGGTCTTTCTAAGGCCAGCTGAGACGCCGCGCTCCGTGGTGGTGAAGACTGAGGAGGGCCAGGAAATTAGACGTACTCGCGAGCATCTGAGAGACGCACCTACACATTCCGAAGAGAGTCCTCGTGACGGGTCCGAACGACTAGACGACGCCCAGCCCGCTCAAGAGCTACGTAGAAGCACAAGGACACGCCGGGAGCCCTGCCGCTACCCACAACCAGAAAAACCTGTGTAATTAACTTCTTCCCCCAGAAAAGGGAGATGTAGCATGGCTGAGTCACTCTGACGTAACCAGCCACTTCGATAAAATCACGTGACCTGCTACGTCACCATACTTACCTATATCTGCTTCGTTTCTACCACAATAAACGTTGTTCATCACCCGACTGCCGGCCCGCTTACAGTGTGGTGTACAGAATCCCTTGAGCGGACTGCGATAGTGTTTATATCGGGGAAACTGGTAACTTTAGACAGCGCCTGCGCCAGCATCAGAACGATGTGCAAAACAAGAAAGTGGCATCTAATGCACTGGCGGAGCATGCGGATACGACTAATCACACTATAATAATATCTGGGGTTTTACGTCCAAAAACCAGGATATGATTATGAGAGACGCCGTAGGGGAGGGCTCCGGAAATTTCGACCATCTGGCGTTCTTTACCGTGCACTGACATCGCACAGTACACGGGCCTCTACCATTTCGCCTTCATCTAAATGTGACCGCCGCGGCGGGGGTCGAACCACTAATCACACTATAGACTGGTTGAATGCGAGCATTATCGGGAAGGAAAGAAACAGGACGTCACGCCTGCATCTTGAGTCCCTCGAGATACAATCTACTGAACAGACGCTGAATCGTCATGTTGGAAACCTTCCCTCGTGCTATGCGCGGTGCTTACGTCACTTACTGAAACCTATATAGTTAGATGCTTTTAGTGTTCTTGGCTTCATTGTGAACAAGGCTTCCGTATGGAAGCCGAAACGTTTTCTTTTAAAAACTTTTATTTGGTCGGTGTTTGCTTTTATTCATCATGTTTCGTCCCGACCAGATGGGTTTACGTCGAACTCTCGATTTCAATTTCAAGTGATTTCCCTGTCAATCCTATCTTTCTCATTTATTGTTAACCTGCAACGAGTCATTAAGTGCGTACCAAGCGAATCAGTAAGAACATCGCATGTTGCAAGAATTCTGTGTACTATACTACACTGCATGGTACGTTACAGTCTGAAAAGGACATACGGCGGTAAAGAAACGCAATGCTTCAGGCAGTGCGCAGAAAAATGCCCCTGGCATGGGACCATTTATTCTCGAAATGGTGGGTTGCTTGTGTATCACGACCGCAAGCGTTCGACGATTTACCAGAGCTTAAAATGCAAGGCATCGCAGTGTTATTCTGCGAACAAAGCATGGTGGTCCCGGCAACATCGTCAATCCATCTGTTCGTTTAGCTCCAAGAACAAAAAAAAAAAAGTCAGTGTGCATTAGGAAGTAAGTCATGTGGGGAAAAGGTATATAAAGCAGGGCGTTATATGGGTCAGAGAGTGTACCAACAAAATCGCGAGCTCATTACAGAATTTTGTTACGGCTTCCAAACGGCTAAAGTCATTACCAACGAATCGATCGGCTGCGCAGTAACTGCAAGCGCTTGATTATGCTTTCCAGAGACTCGCTATACTGAACAGCGGGCTGATTTAATTAGTTCATCCGACGTGCAAGTCTTCCCTGACTAGATTCGGACAGGGGCGCACAGTTTAGCTTGTAAATCACAAACAGATATCCCTTATCACACGAATCGGTTAAACATATCTTCTCGACTCGAACTTTGTTTTGTCTTTTCAAGCTAGGGACGAGCAGACCAGAAACGTCTTTTATTCGAGATTTCAAAACCCTGTAGCATAATTAAGCGGCCTATGCGTCACGACATGACCATGCTTAAATGTCCTAGACGATTATGCGAACAATCTCCACGTAAAGTAAGACAGTAAGGATCATCCATAATAAGACGCGTAATGTAGGCAATACAAAGTGCCATAACTTAAAACACATAATCCGATAATAAAGGGTCAATGGGCGTACCATACAGTAACGCTGGCCAAAAAAAGGAAAACTTTGAAAAGGAGGTCTCCCATTCAGGCACTTCAAACGTTGTTGGTCAATTACAAATAAAAATGGGCAGAAATCCCATAGGAACAAAGTTAATATTGATTGATGTTACTCGAATGTCATCATTTGTCAGCATATATTCTTTTAGATATTTTGGAAGCGATCCCAGCACAATTTTTAGACTACTTGATCAAACCACAAAAAATTTCTTATTATTTAATTGGTCATTTCTCCTAATACTGTTGATACATTTTCAAAAATAAAGGCACTCCCAAAGTTTTAGATACAAGGAGGGATCATTTGTATGACTGATTAGTGGAGAAGACTTCATTCCATAGAGTGGGCCGGCAGTTTGGTCTTGGTGGCCTCAAGTGGCGGCTCGGAGTCGCTGAACTCGGGTGGCATCTTCGGCCTGCCGGACGGCCCAGAACGAAAGAAATATTTTTTTACGAACAACGTTTCATGCAGAACAAAAGTGGGGACTTCAGTGAGGATGCATTGACGGTTATGGTGGCATCCAGCAAAATTGAGAAAAGAACAAAAAAAAAAGTGATGCACGAGTGCAGTTGTCTGAGCGTTTAATTCCTACTTGAAATCATACACCAGCAATCACTTTTACTGCGTTGTGCATTGCACACGCGCTCGCTTTTTCTGCATCTTACAATCTTGGATTCCTTGTACAAGCGATGTCAAGACTATATGACATCTTCTCTACTAATATTAATATGTGGGGTTTTACGTCCCAAAACCACGATATGATTATGAGGGACGCCGTAGTGGAGGGCTCCGGAAATTTTGACCATCTGGTGTTCTTTAACGTGCACTGACATCGCACAGTACGCGGGCATCTACCATTTCGCCTCCATCGAAATGCGACCGCCGCGGCCGGGATCGAACCCGCGACCTCCGGGTCAGCAGCCGAGCACCCTAGCCACTGATCCACCGAGGCGGACGACATCTTCTCTACTAACTTCTACTTCTGCAATGTTTTTCTGTATATCTGCTCGTTCGGGCTTCATACTGTACCAGCGTGCGTTAAATATTTTTTCCAGGCGTCTAAATAAACAAATCCTTTCAAATCTCGTTCTTATTTGCACCTCTTCTTCTTGCAGGTCAGCAATACTTGCGTCTCATGTTCATCTGATATCTCTTCCCTAACACATGTACAGTCGTCAGCAAGCTTAACAAGAACGCTCCGACGCGTGGCCTGAACTAGTTTGACTGATGCCAGCCGCGAAGCGCTGGGCGCTGTTGCCGAGATAATGCCTCGGTATGCTTGGATAGTATGTCGGCATGCATGGGTAACGTCTCGGCAACAGAACCCAAAGCTACGCGGCCCTAGCGTCAATCAAACTGTTTCAAACACCCTGTGAAGTGCTCGTGTTAAGCTTACTGACGACTGTACGTGTATATCACTCAAAACACAAAGTAAGATAACCAAACTTCATATGCTGGCATTTTAAGAGTACGTGAATAAAACATTCATGTAGACTGTTTTATTTTCTTTTTTACACATATTCATCGTTGTGAAAACTTAACGAATCTAGCGTGTCTCTCGCGAAGCATGCAGCGGCAAAAGCATATTTTTGACGTTTACCAAAGCAATATTATCTTTAAACATTCTACATAGTGTAAAACAACCGTCTTCATGCATGATAATATACACAACAGAATTACATCTGTTAATCATACCGTGGGTAATTCCAGACCGGCCAGTACGAAGGACCAAGTGACAAGAAAAGTTTCGCTTACGTAACTGTAACATCTCGTCAACAAGGAACGCTTACCAGACCGCAAATATTTACACATCATGCGTATGCGCGTTTCTTCGCAAACTATACGTAAGGCTTCGCCTTCTATCCAAAGTATTTTGTACACGTTCTACCGCTGCCAAGTCCACTGTCCTGTGCCCGATGTAATCCTCTTCCTAATCTCTAAATCTCCGCAGGCGCCTTGCCCTAGAAGCTCTTGAAAAACTGCAAGTCAACGAGCGTGTTCCTCACAAGCCGCACTTCGCGAACGGCCTGCTTCTAAGCCCACGAGACCTGCTTCTCATTGCTATTCATTCCCGCAAAGCTTTCGTATGAATACCTAGTCCTGCCACCTGACACGGTCTCTCCTCACTTCTGTGTTCTTTTTTCAGAAAGCTTCGTCCAATTTCGTGGTGGTCCTTACCTCAAGAGCGGATTACCTAATCCCGGCTATGGCACGGTGAAGTCCGTATGTGCGCCCTTATTACGTCGTTCAGCAGCTTCTCCGAGGAGAGCGGAATAAGTGCTGACTCGTGTGTACGCTTTTGCCTCACCCTCCTCGGCCTTCCTTTGCAATTTGCCTCCAAATGCACGTGCTTTTCAAAGAGCTAGCTCCTTTACACTTCTCGACTTTGTTGCTGGCCTCGCTTTCCTTTACCTTCTTCAAGACAGCTTTCATTCGCTCTCGCGTGTGCCTGCAACGCGACCTAATTCCAGGTGTTGAGCAATACTCCCACAAAAGCGTCTTCTCACTCAAAGTGGCCGTGGCTTAAACAGCTTTTAATGGTAAAGTCAGTTCAGCGCACGGAGTACTGCTAATTGTTTTTATGTTTGCTACATTTGTGCCCCTGTTTTTCATATTTCCGACCAAGTAAGTTACAGGTTTTCGCGTAAAGTAATATTTCACAGCGCATATGCTGCGCAGCCTTCAGAGCACAATGTAGCTGTTAACACTTCGATCTTAATGACTGAAAAGGAAAAATTGCGTTCAGTAATGTCATAGTTCAGTGTCTTCTGATTATTTAGTGATTATATCAATCAGCTACCTGCGCATGCAAAGCACAGTGGTGTAGAGCACTCCGTAATCCTACCACCTCTCTTCCTTCCACAAACCTCTGTGTACATCACACCACTACACTGCACTTGCTCCACTTCTCGTGTCGTCGCTTTCACTCGGCCAGTAACTTTTTTTCATCTAAAATGTTAATGATTTAAGAGATTTGTCGGAAAAGATAACCTTCGCTGGTGTATAAGGACCGCTTTCTACGATGCTGATTTATATCGCGAGATGAGTAACATGCGGACAAATAATCAGCAGCACCACTTCAACATATTTCTCAGGTCTCTTACTGAGGCATCCCACACACTATTCATGTAGCCGTGGTATAATTAGATATCAGATTTGGGGTATTTCGCGCGAATTACTGACTTCAGGCGTATCTAATTAGCGGGGAAAAGGACGAAAGATAGGTCAAAGAAACAGACCGCACCAGCACTCGTCCTGTCCGTTTTCTGCCTTGTCCTACGTCCTTTTTTCACGATATTTAGAACTATACGTAACAAGCAGGTTGCGCAATCTTTCAAAATGGCATGTTCCATCGAAACAAGGGCGGAAAAACGAACATGATCCACTTGCGACAACCAACAACACTCTAGCGAAGACAACTCTCAAACGAAGACATCTCTGACAGAGTCTCTTGAGAAATGCCCTCATTCATTAAGAACATGATGTGATAAAGCGTCTTTTTGTCCATTTTCTCAGTTACACTGCCACAGTAGTTCTTCCGTGTCACACTAACCGACCACTCAGACCACTGCAGGGGGGATAGTGATCCATCCATCCATCCATCCATCCATCCACCCACCCACCCACCCACCCACCCACCCATCCATCCATCCATCCATCCATCCATCCCATTCATTCATTTCATCCATTCCATCCACCACTATCTATCCGCTAGTGTGGGAGGGTAAGAGGATTTGACAAATATGTCCGGCTGGTCGTGACTTGAATAACGTGAAAATCCCGTCGCGTACGTCGTCAAACTAATTTCTCCAGACACGTGTGGCTCATACCCGTATACCACGGGCCGCGGTATGCGAGTATGCGCCACAGGTGCTGGACAATTTATATCTACCCAGGAACGGCGAGGAAAGACATTGGTAATTTAAATGCGAGAGCGTTAAGAAAAACTCAATCAAAGTCCCAGCAGGAATCGAACCCACGCACTCTGCGTGGCGGTCAAGTATTCTACCACAGAGCCACGCCAGGTCTCGAAACTGCTTTGGAAAAAGACGCTATGCAGGCGTAATATAGGTAAAACGTCAACTGTGGTTGCAGTGCTGGCTATCTAATTTAAAAAAAATTACATATGTACTCCTATGATGAAGGAACCATGTCGCGCTAACGTCAATTCTTTTTAAGCGTCATCTACTGTAGTTGGTTTACGTAGCACTATCCAGGGCTACCATCCTCGTAAGCACAAGTGCTAAATATCAACTTACGGCTCCCGGTGTTGGCAATACCCATGTTTCTGTTGGCATCGTTATACAGCTGTAAACAACTGGTTATATGACTGGTTATATATACGTTGAAGAGTCGCGTTCAACGTATGTCTGTGAGCGCAACATTTGTACATATCTTTAGCGTCATTTCGTAAAGTTTCGCTCAATAAAAAGATTACATCCCAGTCACCTTACCTCCGCATGCTTCGCATAACATCGATTCCCATGGTACTTGGGATCTGCCTAATTTTTTGTCTCTAGTGCCGACTTTCCGTTGGTGTACTTTGCCTCCTACGGCCCATGCCTTCAACACAGTGTACGGCTACCTTCCACTCTTCTTTCGTTGCCAAGTATTTCGCTTATCTTTCTCACTACGAGGCGCTGGCTGGCTTCCTTCGACGTTTATACGCCTACTATCCGAGAGAAACGAAAGCTACACCTGACGGAAACGACGAATACACTCTGCACTGCTTTTAATCTAACAGTTCGTTTAATAATGTTACTGATGTGATGGGTTTATTTACAATGAGCGGTAGGCGTTGGAGAAATGAACACAAGGGACGGTGGGAAGCCGCCGATCAGCAATCCCTCGAGCCAGTTCTTCCTCTTCCTTCTTTCACGCTCTTTCAATACCGCGTTACAATATTTTAGAAATGACGGTTGGAAAAAAGGCAAGTCAGGCGTAGGACAGGAAAAGCTAACGAGGACAGCTAGAGGAGCGGCCTGAATATGGAGACGATAGAGCTCTTGCGCGTACACTACCAGGCGCGGATGTCTACGAGGTAGAAGGGTCGTTGCATTTTTTCTTTTACATTGCTTTTTTTTTTTATCCTTTGGCACACCAATATTCTGATTTATGACAGTAGGGAAAAGATAAATTATCGACTTTCACGTGAAGATATTGCCTTAACCCTTTCAGTCCCGAATTAACTATTTTCAATGTAAGCAACTAGTTTTTACATTTTGAGATGCGCATGGTCGTGGTAGTCCAAAAAAAACTGAAAAAATATTTGCTCACACTTTTCAGTGAAGGGTAATTAATGAGACAATTAATTTAATAAATAATTATTATTTAATAATATTTCGACAATTTTTACTTTGTTTATTACTTAAAATGTTATTTAGACAGGATAGCATAATGTCCAATAGCCAAAATTCAAATTTCTGGCACAGAACTAAAATAAATGCCCCATCTCTGCACGGTGAAAGAAGACGCTGCCTCAGCAAAATGCGCGAACAGCACGACCGCTTATGTAATTTCTTCGTTCAGACGTGACCTCGCTTTATTGTGTGTGCCATGTTGACACCACATGTAGGGCAGATGCTAAATACGGGCTCTTGAGGAAGAACAACGCTTTATCTTTACCCGATGCTTGCTGACTGACCTACATAATTTATGATTCCAAATGGAATCACCGGGACTGAAAGGGTTAAACGCTGGTATTTTATCTATTTATTTATTTATTTATTTGTTTATTTATTTATTAACAGCATGCGTTAATTGCAAAATGAGAGGCGCGAGTACAATAACAAGAAAACAATTTATTTTTCTTACTCTAAAGAACTCAGAGAGATGAAGAGGACAAATGCTGACCTGGTACTTCTAACCGGTTTGCTACCCTGCGATGGGTGTGAAAGTAGAGGTCGGAAAGAGCACAGAGGGCGCAAAAAATAAGAAGGAAAACACGCTAACAAAGGAAGGGCGTTCCAATCAGGGCCATTCAGATAGGTTGGTTTAGCGCAGAAAGTGCAGTAGCGCATGCGCAGCCTTCTTCTGTAACGTTAAGCCCTCTCGATGACGCGGGATTCTTCCTATCGGCAGAGAGTCGGTCCTCCAACTTGTTGAGCGCGTTGCTATGCGATTGTCTCGGTGAACAGTGTACTGCGGGCAGTCGCACAGAATAAAGTAGCTGAACAGAATGATTAATTGTTGAAGGGGAACTAAAGGGAAAACCGATTTTTGTCGTGTGAGAAAATTGCTCTTTCACAGTAGCAAAATTACCACGCTTGCCGCCAGGGGACACTTGGTAAGCGAGAAAAGGCGCAAAAATAAAATGCGGTTGGCGGCACCACGCAATGACGTCTTAGATTTTGACGGCGTCTACTAGGTCCTACGCAGTTCCTAATTGGCAACAATGAAGTAAATTTGTCCTCTGAGGTTCTATAGACTTAACATACGAAGTTTCGGGAAGCATCGTTGAGCGAATGTCACCAAAGTACGAAAAGTACACTTTGAAAGTCGTGCGGTCACGCGCGGAGATTTCGGCACGAAATTTGAAAATGAAACTTTGACCTGGATTGTTTCCGCTGCGAATAAACCTATAATGGTCCAATTTACGATATTAAATGTCACACAGTACAATTCATCACTCCAAACCGGTTCATCGTTTCAATTTCACATGCCTTTAAAAAGTAACGATATCACAGATACTTGAGAAAGAGGATACGATAAGTCGCCACACATATACAGATAGCTGCCGGCTGTTTATAGCTAGCGCACAGGCGTTACATCATGGTCACGTGGACAGATGCGGAGGCCGTGAGCATAGTGGCCGCACCGACCTCATCAACAGATAGCATCCAGCCTGTGCCATGCCGAACGGCGTCATGCGTGGAATTATTCATATGTAACAGTTTCGGTGCTTCGAGGATCGCTTTCATTTTGTTGGCTGTGGGATGCAGACCTTGCTGGTCTATCTCCCCAGGTATTGTATTCTTTCTTGAAGGAAAACGAATTTCTCCACATTTACTCGGATTCCATGCTTACTCAGAGCATTCAGCAATTCCTTCGTTCGACTGTAGCAAGCACCCTGTTAGGTTTTTCCCAGAAATCGGCACGTCGTCGAAGTAATAGGCTGTGCCAGATATGCCTTCCAAAACCTTATCCATGACTGCCTGGAACATGGCAGTGCGCTCGCAACGCCGTACTGATGGGTCTCTGAAATACCGGTGGTTGCCGTACGGTGTTGCGAGCGCAACGCCGTACGGCAGCCGCCGGTATTTCAGAGACCCATTTGCATCCAACTCTGGCCGTAAATAAGCTTTGGCCAAGCATAACGCAATAAACATGGTTTTTCCCAACGGGGATGCAAAAATGTCCTCTCTGAGTAGCAAGGGATAGGGATCTACATCGATGGACTTGATCACACTGACTGTCGTCCCCACATATCCTTATTTATTGTCCATTTTTTTGGCACAATAACTAGCGCATTGCCCACATGCTGTGCGGCACCCGGTAAATTACCTCAGTCTTCTCTAGCTCTACCAGTTCTTTTTCACCTTGTTCTGTCAAGGCTTACAGGCCAGGCCTTACAGAAAACTGGAATTGCATTTCCTTTCGTGCGAATGCTACTTTTGTATCCTTTTATAGCACCGTAACCTGCTTGAAAAACAACAGCGTACGTTTGTTTTAATTATTCAAACAGCTTCTAGAGTTTTCATAGGTGCGTCTGCTTGTAACTTCAAGCGCGACGTCGTGCAGTTTCTGCTGGACACCAGGCAAGTTTACTTTTATCTTTGCGAGCCTGTCATGACCGAGAAGCACCGGCATGCGCACACCTTCGTACTTGGCAATGACAAGTGGTAGGTGGCTTTGCTTCCCACACCTAACATCGGCTTGCGCAACGCTCTTTACACTTATTGCGGTGCCGTTGTACACAGCGAGTTTTACTTCCTCACAGTTGTATGATACGTCGGGGAAGTTCTCTGCCAAGTCTTTTTCAGACATAATTGTAACGGCAGCCCCCGTGTCCAAGTACAACGGTACTTCGTGACCATTTATGATTATTTTTACTACTATGGAAGACGGACTGCCTGCCTTGTTCATTTGACATATAGTAAGCAAATCCTGCGCTGTTGCCGGTACTTCTACAGCGTGCACAACTCACGTTTTGCACACTTTTTGCGGCATGACCAAGTTTAAAGAATTTAAAACAAGCCCTTTTTAAGAATGGGCACCTCGTAGGAGCGTGCCGTCCACCGCACTTTTGACAGACAACTGCAGTTTTTCGCGTATAGTTTCTTTCAGGTACCTTGCTTGTTGCGGTGGGCTTCACTCGGCTTCCTTGCCAGTGCAGTTCAGTGTTGCTGGCAACAGCGTTGTCGAACAGCATGTCCTGGGTGTCCTTCTGTGCAGCTTCCATCGCGGTGGCTACCTTGCACACCCGGTCCCAGGTGACCTCGTCGTCAGGCAACGCAGGAAGACTGCATCGGACGGTGTCACCCGTAGTCCGGCCATTAGGCGGTCCCGTATCGCTTCTTGCAGGAAAGTTCAAAAGAGCATGTCATGGCGAGCTCCTTCAATTCCACGAGAAACTGCGCGATGGTTTCATTTGACTCCCAGCTTCGTCAGTTGAAGTGGTATCTCTCGGTGACCACAGACCGCTTCAGGGCGTACTGCTGTTGTAGCACCTTCTTGGCGTCTTCGTACTTTACTTCGGTGGGCGTTTTTGGCAGCAGTAAGCTACGCAGTGTCACGTAGGCCTTCTCTCCTATGATGGTCAGGATGCTACGATAGCGCACCGTGCATCGCTTATCAGCCGGCGCCCAAGCCTGGCTCGGCTGTTCCGCCCGTTCATCTGTTGCCGCGCATGTGCGCTGGTATGTTTCCCTCCCCCAGTGATCAGTGCGTTCCTTCATAAAAGACAGCAGACCACGCCATGGGGGGCATTCTTTTGTGGACCTTCTTTCGGCAAGCATGCCGCATTAAAATGTTCGTTCTTCATTCTCACGGCGTCTTCCTCTCCCGGCTTGGTGCCCACCTCGGCCAAACGTAACAAGGAATACTTCAAGCTTCTTTCCGACGTCTATTCTATTTGCTTTCGCAAATGCTCGAACCTTTATATATTGCCACGGGCATGGAATGAAATCGCACTATGCCACTCTGTGTATGTGCCATTGTGAAACAGAAAAGAGGACAAGGAAGTAAAGAAGAAGATGTGGTCGTGTTTCCTTTTGTTATTAATATTTGATACTTGAAATATTAAAAGAGAGAGTCATATAATCAATTCTTGGCCAATCCCCCCTGAGTGGGTATGAGCCATGGTAGAGGAATCATCATCATCATCATCCAGTGATCGATTCGGCTCGACGTCCAATGTTCCTGTAGACAGAGGTTCTGTGTTCATAGTAACGTGGCATTTACTGGTGGAGGTCCAGAGCAATGAGACGCGTTTTCCGATCTTCAGCAGCGCCTTCAGACTGAGCCTTTACGAGGACACTTTGATGAAGATGCCGCCACTAACTGCACACTGACGCAAGTAACATCAGTCATGGTGCAGTGCTCGTCCAGTGGCAAGACGGCGTCGAGTGTCCCATCGCCTATGCTAGCCGTATTCTGTCATCTGCAGAAGCTAACTACTCGACCACTGAGAAGGAATGTCTTGCTGGTATCTGGGCGCTATCAAAGTTCCGACCGTAACTGTATGGCCGTCTGTTCAGAGTCGTTACAGACCGTGCCCTCTGTTGGCTGGCCAATCTCAAGGACTCTTCAGGGCGCCTCGCGAGATGGAGCTTGCGTCTTCAAAGCTTTGACGTAAGAATCGTCTACAAGTCTGGCCGCAGGCACACTGATGCCGATTGTCTTTCGCGCGCTCCACTTGCAATGACATCGAGCGATAATGATACCGACGGTCGTTTTCTATGCGCTGTCAATAAATCGCACTTGCCTCAACAACAGCGGAACGATTCAGAGCTTGGACTACTTGTCAAATATCTTGAAGGCCGCAGCTCGAGCACACCGCGGGCATTCGCGCGTTTAGGGTCATTCTGTCTCCGTAACGACATCCTCTACAAAAAGAACTTCAAACCTTATGCGACTGAACACCTGCTCGTCGTTCCATCCGAGCTACGTGCTGAAATTTTATCTGCCTGCCACGATGAGCCTTCGTCCGGCCACTTGGGATTCGCGCGTACCCTTGCCCGGATTCCTACACACTACTACTGGCCAAAGCTCACCCAGGATGTCAAGCATTACTTTAAAACGTGTAACGATTGCCAGCGCCGTAAAGCCCCACCTGTGCGCCCCGCTGGCCCTGAAGCCTATTGCGCCGCCATCGCAACCATTTGAACAAATCGGCATGGGCTTACGCGGGCCCTTTCCAAAGTCTCATGACTGCAACCGCTGGATCGTAGTAGCTACTCCCTATTTGACGAGATATTGTGAAACGAAAGCCTTAGAACGAGGCACTGCCAATGAGAATTCGTACTTTTTCATGAACAACATCGTCCTCCGCCATGGAGCACCAGCAGTTCTCATCACTGACCATGGAAGAGCCTTTACAGCCTAGTTGATGCAAGACGTCATGAGGCTTAGCGGAACCGCTCATCGCAAAACGACCGCATACCATCCACAAACCAACGGTCTGACGGAGAGATTAAACAGGACGCTCGCTGACATGCTATCTATGTACACTGACAGAGATCACAAAAACTGAGATGACGTTCTGCCATACGTTACGTTCGCTTACAACACTGCGGTTCAAGATACTACAGGGTTCAGCCCCTTCCGGTTGCTTCACGGTCGAGAAGCAATTACAATGCTGGATGTCCTGCTCTTACCTGACATGAGTGACATTACCACTGATGCGAACGACCTAATCCGGCTCGCAGACGCGGCCCGCAAGCTTGCACTCGAGCGAATCCAAAACCAACAACGCATCGACTCGAGGCAGCGATCACTACACGATCCTCATCTCCGCCCGTCATCTTCGGACGTCGCCTAAGAAAGTGACACTGCAGACGGTAGAGTGGGAAGCTTACTCAGCAGCGGTAGACACAGGGATCACAGCCTCGACTACGAATGCAGAATTAATACCGACAATAGCTCATTGACTTCAACAAAGCACCCGCTCCGTCGTTAAACGTTGTAATGTACCAGCTAACGAGGAAGAATTCGAAAGATTATGTGCCGTTAGAAGGCGTGCCGAAGGAAAGGCTCTACGAACCAAAAATATTGAAGACCTCAGAGCTTGCCGACGGGCACAAAGACACATACGGCGTTACCTAAGCAAACTGAACCGAAAAAGGTGGAAAGATTTCTGTGGAACGCTGGATATACGAAAACCGTTGAGCAAAATCTGGCTAGTCATTAGGGGCATTCGCAAAGAGCCGCAGCAGCTATACCCTTTTATTGCGTTGTCACTACATGAGCGAGCATCGCTGAAAGAGGTGGCAGAACAGTACTGCAGGCTCCTTTCCAGTGGGGCAAATCCTTCTCTGAACATCATCTCTGCAAATCATCAGTATCGTACACCCCGAGCGACCTTTCCCGATTTAGAGGTGCCTTTTACAATTGAGGAGCTCATGGCAGCAATCGGTGACACGAACAAGAGATCAGCACCTGGCCATGACGGAGTGAGTTATGCAGCACTCGCAAACTTAAGCCACACATCCCGACTACGTCTTCTGGAGTATTACAACGCATTATGGATAAATGGGGAGGTTCCAACGGAATGGAAACTTGCGAAAGTTATCCCTATATTGAAGCCAGGAAAGCAGCCAACAAATTACGCTTCCTTTATACCCATATCTCTACTCAGTTGCGTGGGGAAGCTATTCGAAAAAAATGATTCAGAAACGACTCTCTTGGTTTCTAGAAACTAAGAAAATTTACCCGGAGGAAATGAATGGCTTCCGTCCAAATAGGTCTGCAGTTGATAATGTCATTGCCTTTATCTCCTCAAGTGAAGAATAGTTGGCCTGTGGATACACATCTACTGCTTTATTTTTGGACATTAAGGCAGCGTATGACCCCATCTATCATAAAGTAATACTCGACGCTTTGGAAACCCTTGGTGTAGGAGGACGGCTTCACGCATGGATTGCAGACTATCTTCAAGGACGCCAACTTTTCATGTGTACTCCGGAGGGCCCTACAGCGTTTTATGCCATCGAAAAGAGAGTCCCGCAAGGAGCTGTATTAAGCCCGGTATTATTCAATCTAGTTCTTATACATCTGAAAAGAAACCTGCCCCGTGGCGTCAGCATCACTCTGTATACGGACGATATCTGTATTTGGAGTGCGGCGCGTTCCCTCAGGAACACCCAACAACAGCTCCAGAGAGCGATGGCAAATATATCGGCCTACCTGAACTTAAGAGGTCTCAACCTGTCCTCCGACAAAAGCGTCGCTATGGCTTTCTCGAGGAGGAGAATGTAAAAATACCCACTAGTGCTGGGTGGTCGCGCCCTTCCATACGTCAAGACACAAAGGTTCCTTGGAGTGACCATTGATAGGAATCTTACATGGTCTCCTCAAGTGAAGAAACTCAGCGAGAAGATTTCGTCGGCGTCGCACGTATTCTAATTTTTAGCTGGATCACAGTGGGGCAGCAACTGCCGATCAATGGTGCTCCTTCATAAAGCCTACGTCGACAGGACATTGCGTTATTACCTGCCCATCCTACATAATATATCCTACACAAGCAGGCGAAAACCTGATGCAGCGCGTAACAACAGTGTTAGAATATGTCTTGGCCTTCCAAAGAGGTCGTCTCGAGCAGGAACTGTAGCAGAAGCCAGATGCCTGCCTCTTGAAGTGATATCTGCGCAGGAGACACTTGGGATTCACCTCAGGCACGTTATTCACACCAAGACCCACTTTTTGATGAATGCCTCTAAAGCCAGTCCTACATCTAGCTTCGGGCAGGCCGTTGGAAGCATATGCGCAAGTATTTCGATCTCTGCTCAGGCGTCACCTATTATGCCAAAGTACATCTCGCCCTGGACACTGTCACCACTAAAAATTATGTCATATATCCCCGGAATCGGTGCAAAAGGAAAATGCCCCAGGCAGCAACCAATAAGATAGCGTTAGAGCATATGTACAAAGAATACGCTGACGAAATGCACGTATTCACAGATGGCTCTACAACCCAGTGTCGATCATCGTACGGAGTTTTCGTGCGCTCTACAAGAAAATCCCTCGCGTTTCGCCTAGAAAGAGCGACATCCTCTACGTCAGCGGAGTTATATGGCATTCGGGAGGCCCTTTTGGTTATACTACGACAGCATCCGCCAAAAAAGATGGGCAATATTTACAGATTCTAAAGCAGCCCTACAAAGTATGTGGAACAGGCTTAAGCGTGGTAGTCACCAATCGGTAGCGTCTGATATCGCATATCTTCATCACAGGGCTAAGATTGCTGGACATAGCATTACGTTCCAGTGGATTCCTGGCCACGCTGGTATTTTGGAAAACGAAAAAGCGGATGAAGCTGCCCGGAAATGGACTCCAATACCGGAATTTCAGAATAATATTTTTTACCAAAGCCGACGCTTCGAACATCGCTAAAAGATATGCCCATCAGGAAAAAGTCCGCGTTTGGAATTTGCCGTTTCGCAAATTTTCTGTATTGTGTTGACCCAGAAGTGAGAGCGAAAATTTCCCACCCACTCCCTCGTCACCTAGAGACACTATATCATCGTCTTCGACTAAACGTGGCATGCACGAACAGTTATTTGTACCGCATAGGGAGTAGCACAAGTCCCTGTTGTGATAACTGTGGCAGCATAGAAACAGTGGAGCACATATTACTTGAATGCCCCGCGTACCGCGACGAGAGACAGTTGCTTGAACGACAAATGGGCATGATTTACCACGACCAGTTAACGTTGCGCAACATATTAGGCACAGTGCCCGGACATTCAAAACAGCGTAGGGTTGTACAATCGCTAGTCAATTACCTGTCCGAAATTGGCCTTGTCGAAAGGCTCTAATGACCGAATAAGTCACACAGGAAAAGCTTAACTTACCTGACACTCTAATTGTAAATACTTTTATCAGGTTCACATGCACCGTTCTTATTTGTTTATATTCCTTTTTCTCATTTTTTTCTTCCCTCTCCTGAAATCTTTTAGTCGCCTTCCCCATCCCTATACAGAGTAGCATGTCAGCGCTATATAGACGCCGGCAAAAATCTCTGTTTTTCTAATAAAGAGTCTCTCTCTCTCATCATCGAGAGGTTATCTACCAACCCGGTGATCTAGTGTGGCTGTGGATTCCCATTCGCCAAAGGGGCCGCTCGAAAAAGTTACTTCACCGCTACTTCGGTCCTTATACAGTGCTACGGCGCCTCAACGACGCCAACTACGAAGGCCTGCCTGAAGACACAGATTCCCGTCGTTTACAGCAGGCGGACATTGTTCATATATCGAGAATGAAGCCGCACTACCCCGTTGACTATTCGTCCAGTCTAGTTGGATGATCTTTCAAACAACTTGACACTGCTGCATCATGCGTGTTTGTGCGTCTGCGATTAGTTTCCGTTCTAATCAGCAGTGAACATCGGGACGGTGTTCTTTTTTTTGGAAGAGGGGTAATGCGATGGGCACGGAATGAGATTGCGCTATGCCACTGTGTGTATGTGCCATTGTGAAACAGAAGATAGGACAAGGAAAAAAAGAAGACGATGAGGTCATGTTTCCAGTGATCGATTTGGCTTTACTTGCAGTGTTCCTGTAGACAGAGGTTTTGTATTTTGTGTTCATAGTAACGAGAAAATATGGACGTCGAGGTTGCCCGAGTCCGGGCAGAACTCCGGCAGCTTCCCGAAAGTGGTGGCCTAGTTTCTGTGCCGCTTCATGCCATCCTCGTGGCCAATGTTGCAATGAAGACGTCGATATTCGAAAACCTTTTGTTGCATCTCAGGGCAGGAATACATCTGACGCGACTCAGCTTGTTCGACGCGCTTTTAACAAGAGAACAGCACCAGCAAAGAATGCACAGGCATGCTCTACGCACTGACTCGAAAAGGGCAAATAATCCCCACAGACACGTTTCTCGCAACGAACGTTCGTTTAAGTAATCTTTGAGTAAACAGCACTATTCAACGGAGCACATCGAAAAATGGTCAAGAGTATGCGCATGCGCGCTGTGCGCAGCCAAGGACAAGTATCCTAAGGTGTGCTAGGTGGATTTGCTTTCATTTCAATCAATTATTTATTAATTTTTCGGACAATACGAGGCATTGCCCGCGGTCAAGACATAATAATATATAATAATAATAATATCTGGGGTTTAACGTCCCAAAACCAAGATATGATTGTGAGAGACGCCGTAAAGGAGGGCTCCGGAAATTTCGACGATCTGGTGTTCTTTAACGTGCACTGACATCGCACAGTGCACGGGGCTCTACCATTTCGCCTCCATCGAAAGGCGACCGCCGTGGCCGGGATCGAACCCGCTACCTTCGGGTCAGCAGCCGAGCACCCTAACCGCTATACCACCGCGGCGGACTCCGCGGTCAAGACAAAAGGAGGTGGTTAGCCTCCTGATGTAGTCCTGCTCGCGCTGGGCGCAACAGAGTGAGCAGCGTTATCCGCTCTTTTTTAAGTGCGGAGCACTTTAGGGGGCCGGGCTGTCGTATGCTGTCGTGAGCTGTCGTCGTCGATTGGCGTAACGCTGCATGTGTAGCATATTGAACGTGCGCTCTCGCCAAGGATAGCCTTCTTCATCTTGTTCTTCGAGCGCCTTGATGTTGATAAGTGAGCGCGCGATCTTGACAAGAAGTTTTCTTTCTCTTGTTCTTCGAGCGCCTTGATGATGATCACTTATCATCATCAGCAGAAAAACAACCAGTGTTGTACGGAACGGCGTTCCAAAGAACGACGTTCCAGGAACTATAGTCGGTGACAGCCTAAGAATAAATATAAGCTCCGCCCACGAGGCCGCATTGCTCATATTTTGCATGCCTCCGCGCTACAAACGAAGTAGTTCCTAAACACTGGCAATAATTTTCACGCATACAAACAATATTTTCTAATACTGCACTGATATTGAAATAAAGAAAGCAAAGCTAGATAAAAGAAATTGTGAACGCACGGCGTTTAGCGTCAGCTTAATATTATATCTGTTGTTTAAATCCCACCCTCCGCCGCGGTCATCTCAGAGTCTACGAAAAAGTAATGTACGTCTCAAAGGCTACGTTTCTGCGCAACGCTTATTATGGTATTAAAACAAAGAATTCCACATTTAACGTATAATTAATATAAAGGAACCATTTCTTTACGGTTTTACAAAACGACACCGGGACATTAATTAAATTTAATAAGGTCGTTCGCAATCTTTTTCTTTTTACGAAAATTTCGCCGCCAGTTTTCTTCATTGTCTGCAGTAACTATGGCAATAACGACTCAAAGCGAATAATAGCGAAGTGTTCTGAGATTGCCTTCGCGAATTTCGATTCTTGTGTTGCCGTGAATACCATGTTTGCGTCTGGAGTGGCTGTGGTTGTCATCCTGTTTGAGGTAAACGACAAGGTTTCATTTGGCGTCGCTTCAACGAATTAAAAGCGCGTAGCGCTCATGGTGCTTAACTGTGTGGGTCATTGCATACGCTACCGTTAAGTTCACGCCAAGGAGATGTACAGGCTGTTTCACACTTAGGGGAAATCTCGGAGCGCGTGGCATCGTGATGCGGCCAGCGCTGCAACCACGCGCCGTCAGCAGCTCGCGCGTGCGCAGATGATTCAAAAGTGTAGTTTTGAACCGCGTCGTCTGCTACGGCGGCTCTTGCTTGCCGCATTGCTGGCCAGCGCGCGGATATCATCGTTAGGGCAGGAACTGGGCCGATAATCTGCACTAAACGTTGTGCGACGCCAACCTCTCAGCCTTTATTTGTGATAATGGGGTGCTACAAGCAGAATTTGACAGCATACCTTGTTTGCTCTCTCGGAACGCCATGGTGCTGTGTGCGTTCATGAATATTTCTTCACTGTGTGTGCACCGCAGTACGCTGGGACGAGGAAGACACGACAATTAGCACGCAATGTGCGTTTCTTTATTTGACTTTAAATAAAAAATGCACTCAAAAGTAAGAGTCGTGCTGCTGCGCTGGCTTAACACGATAAAAGAAAAGGGAACAAATTCAGGAATGTTTTTGGTGAGGACAAAGCCTGAACGTGTCTCTTTAGGACGACATTTCATTACCACAAAACTCGCTAGCCAGCTCCGAAATGCGCCCGTGGCGCATCCAACTTAGTACCTTGTCATGTCACCAGCGGCAGTGATGACGGCGCTCATTCTGGACGGCAGTGAGGCGTGCAGTGACTCGATGAGCGATGTATTCACTCGCAGGGCGTCCCACTCGCTGACGATGGCGGACCACAACCGATGCTCGGACAGGCCGTGTAGAGGATGGCGCGCCAGCGACATTTTCATAAAGCCCCAGACATTTTCGATTATATTCAGGTCCGGGGATTGGGGCGGCCTTTTCAGACAGTACTGCTCTTTTCAGACAAGAGAATAATAGAAAAACGTACGGCAGACGAGCCCCAGTTTTATTCAGCTCAATCTGGATCTTGTGATGCCACGCCTCCATCGTCAACGAATGGGACATGCTGCGGCAGAACACATCGCGGACACCATGCATTCACTGCCGTCTAGAGTGAGCGCTATCAACGCTGGGGACATGAACTTGGAAGCGTCACGAGTGCATTTCGGTGCAGTGAGCGAGTCCTTTCTGTTGTAATGAAATGTCGTCGAGAATAAGCACGTTCAGGCGGGTGTTCTAACCTGAATCATTCCTGAATTCATTCGCATTTGTTTTGTTGTGTTAAACCCGCTCAGCTGCTCGGCAGTCACCACTGAGTACTTCGTTATATTTAAAGTCAAATAAAGACCACGCACGGTGCATGCTCATTATCGTGTCTTCCTCATTCAAGCTTACTGCGGCGCGCATACACTGAAGAAACATTCGTGAACGCACACAGTACCACGATGTTTCGATATAGCAAACGAGATATGTTGTCAAATACTGTTTCTAGTGCCCCATTATCACGAATAAAGGCGTTGCACAACGTTTAGTGCAGACAAGCGTTGAAAGTTGGGCAAGTTGGTACGGGAACATCTGAAAAAACTGCGCAGCAAGACGTGACACGAAGAAAGACAGCACGCGCGAGTTTGTCGCTCCTTGTTTCTTCGTGTCCCATCTTGCGGCACAAAATTTTTCTGAAAATGATTAGTGCAGAGTACCAGCCCAGTTCCCGCATTAACAATGACATCCGTGCGCTGGCCGACAATGCGTCACGCGCGCTGCCGTAGCAGACGATGCGGTTCAACTCTACACCCTTGAAGCGTCTGCGCACGCGCGAGCTGCTGCCGGAGCGCGATTGCAGCGCTAGTCGCATCGCGATGCCAGGCGCTCCGAGATTTCCCCTAAGTATGAAACAGCCTGTACGCGGCTAAAGTGGCAGTGATTAAAAGCTTTACGTGAGATTGTTTCTGGCTTCAACAACTCTCACTGGCGCTGCCACGACTCCTTCAGCCCTTGAACGTTGAAGTTGTTATTCATTTATTTATTATTTATTTATTACATACCTGCATCGCCCCAGTGGGCATTACAGCAAGGGGCCCAGTTTTGATAGAAGAGTGACCCCTACCTCCTATGTATGTGTGTCTCTGCGCAAAGGTATATATATATATCGCGAAGAGGCTGTCGGCTGTCTTCAACTGCCGTAAGACAAACAGGAAAAGGATATACGCTTCTGAAAGAAACAGTTTATTTGTCAACGTGTCAATCGGAGGCCGATCTTTATCAAGGCACAATTTACGAAGCTTTGATGCGCTTTTATGGCATCGTCCACCAAGCAGGGAGAGAGAGAAAAGGGAAAAGGACACAGAAAATAAAAATAGAAAATGTAAAAATGAAAAATTGAGTAGCCAAAAGACCATACAAAAAAGACGTGCATCACAAGAAGGGTAAGCACTTAAAAGAAAGGTCTACGGACTATAAGCTTCACGATAGTCCACTGTAGTTTAAAATAAACAAATTATCACTGCGTAATATATGCACACAATACGCGCAAAATACAGAAAGCGCACGTTAGACAAAAGCAGAATTCCAGATATGATATTGCCACGCGCGTTTTTGTATTATACTTGTGCTGTATTCGGTTTACGCCCACAAAGACTGTAAGCAATGCTCAGCGCAAACCGCGCCTCATTTTTCTAGAAGCTTCGCGTTTATTGTGGATCGTTGTGTTAAGATTGCGCGCAAGACGCGAACACGCGAGCTTATTCCAGAGCTTTCGCGACAACCAGTGATAAGACTGGAATATTCGATGACACGCGTATAAATGCCGACGCGCTTCACCGCTTGTCAGTTGATCGACGGCCGACGCTCTGTTCGACGCTATCAGTGCCAGCGTGTATTGCTGTAATCCTACTTTCCGTTTACCGGCCACAAGTTCGGCCTAATAAACAGTTTCATCTTGGACACGTCGCCTGCTGCCTTCGTCGACGTCACGACCACGTGACATCTGGTGGAGGTGCTGCTCCTTTCATGTACCGAACGCCCCCCGTCAAGCCGTGAACCCAGCCCAAGTCGCCAAGAAGAAACCGACACCATCCAGGAGAGTCGAGCTAGCCGGAGACTACAAGGACTGGCACCACAATACGGACTCCTACCGGACAAGCGAAAAGGCACGGGGACGAAGACGACAGGCACGATGACGGCCGCTGCGTCCCCTGCAACGATCGTGATCCAGCCACCGAGAGAGCCACCGACCTTCCATGGATCGCCAAGCGAGGACCCCGAGACCTGGCTGGAGACGTACGAACGAGTTGCGGCTTTCAACAACTGGGACTCCGAGGAAAAACTGCGCCGCGCGTACTTCTACCTAGAAGACGCCGCGAGGACGTGGTTCGAGAACCGAGAATCCACGTTACAAACTTGGGATCTCTTTCGGACGACGTTCCTAAGCACGTTTACCAGCGTGGTCCTCAAGGAACGGGCCGCAGCTATGTTGGAGACCCGTGTGCAGCTGCCCAATGAAAGCATCTCTATCTACACGGAGGAGATGAATCGCCTGTTTCGACACGCCGACCCAAGTATGCCCGAAGAAAAGAAAGTCAGGTTCCTAATGCGGGGTGTGAAACAAGAACTCTTCGCTGGCTTGATAAGAAACCCGCCGAAGACGGTCGCCGAATTCGCCTCCGAAGCCTCGACAATTGAGAAGACGCTCGAGATGCGGACACGGCAATACAACCGCAGCAGCTTCTCCGCTACAAGCTATGCCGACATCCAATCGCTGGGAACCGCCGACTTGCGTGAGACGATCCGAGCGATCGTGCAAGAGGAGCTGCGGAAAATTCTACCTTCAGTGCAGCCTCAGGTCGATTCCATCGCTGACGTCGTACGCCAGGAGATCCAGCAATCCCTGGGCGTTCCGCAGCCTCCAGAGCCGCAGCTGCAAGCCATGAGCTACGCTGCTGCAGCCCGACGCAGTGCACCCCCTCCACGCCCCCGTCAGGACGGCGCACAGCAGCACTACCGTCGCGAGACGCCGCCGCCGCCACCACCGCCGCCATCTCACCCGCCTGTCAGCCAGCGCTACACGCGCAGGAAGACCGACATCTGGCGCGCCCCCCGACCACCGCCCACTATGCTACCACTGCGGAGAAGCCGGCCACACTTACCGCCGATGCCAGTACCGCCAGATGGGACTGCGTGGTTTCGCCATCGACGCGCCGCGTCCACAGCGGGGTGAAAGACCCCGTGACATCGCTGACTACCTTGCAGGAGCGCAGTGGACACCCCGACGACCTTCCCGATCGCCTTCCCCAGGCCGCTACATCTCACCGCGTCGCAGTCAGTATGCCGGCCCTGCTCGGGGCCGATCTTCGAGCCCTTACCCGGAAAACTAAGGGCAGCAACCGATGGAGGTGCGGTTGCTGAACGACGAAATGCCGAACATCCTCCGCCGACGACGACGACGGCTCAGCGAAGTCTTAAGAACGCGCAGCAAGCCGAGCGGAGCCTGGATGACGAAACTTCACGACCGGAAGAACAGACGACGCAACGCCGAAGCAGTGGAACAAACCATCGTAGCCGCGACCCGACGCCTCGACCCAACCGCAACGCCAGGCGACGAACTAGCGACCTCGACGTTCTCATCGACGGCCACAGCGTCACAGCTCTAATCGACACCGGGGCCGACTATTCCGTCGTCAGTGGGCCGTTCGCCGCGAAGTTGAGGAAAGTTAAGACTGCCTGGGAAGGAGCCGAAATTCGGACCGCTGGAGGCCATTTAATAACACCCGCTGGGGTCTGTACAGCAAGAGTCACTATCAATAATCGGACTTACCCTGCGAGCTTTGTAATCCTACAGCACTGCTCCAGGGACTTAATACTTGGGATGGACTTCCTAAGCCAACACGGCGCCGTCATCGATCTGAGGTCAGAGTCAATAACACTAACCTCGGAAGACGCCCTGCTGCCCCACACGACGCCAGCGACCCATGCTTTAAATGTCATAGAAGAGCAGGTCACCGTTCCACCTTTCTCCAGCGTCATCATTTCCGTCGGCGCTGAGGAACCCACAGACTTCGAAGGCGTCATCGAGGGTGATCAGCACCTGCTTGTAAACCGTCAGATTTGCGTCGCACGAGGCATCGCCGAGTTGCGTGAAGGGAAAGCAACAGTGATGCTTACGAACTTCAGCAACGAATACAAGCACGTGAGCAAAGGCACGACGGTCGCCTACATCGAAGACATTGTGGAAACCAGCGACACCCTCGCCCTCGCCGAGTTTACCGAACATGCTACGACGAACCAAGCTCATCAACTAACTTTCGACGTCAATCCGAGCCTTCCGACGCATAAACAAGATCAGCTCAAAACCCTGCTCCTGCAATACAAGGATTGCTTTTCGTCGTCGTCCAGAGTTCGACAGACACCAGTCGCACAACACCGCATCATAACAGAGGAAAGTTCCAGGCCACTACGTCAGAGCCCGTACAGAGTTTCAACGAGGGAACGCGAGGCAATAAAGAAACAAGTCGACGAAATGCTACGCGACGACATCATCCAGCCTTCAAAGAGTCCGTGGGCGTCACCCGTGGTGTTAGTGAAGAAAAAGGACGGAACCCTACGCTTCTGCGTCGATTATCGCCGCCTGAACAAAATAACGAAGAAGGACGTGTACCCTCTCCCACGGATAGACGACACCCTCGATCGGCTCCACAACGCGAGGTACTTTTCGTCGATGGACCTCAAGACCGGCTATTGGCAAATTGAAGTCGACGAGAGAGACCGAGAAAAGACCGCGTTTATAACACCAGACGGCCTCTTCCAGTTCAAGGTCATGCCCTTTGGTCTTTGCTCGGCGCCTGCGACTTTCCAACGGGTTATGGACACAGTACTGGCAGGATTGAAGTGGCAGACTTGCCTGGTGTAGCTGGACGACGTCATTGTGTTTGCTTCAAACTTCGATGAACACCTCCGGCGACTTGACGCAGTACTTCAAGCAATCAAGACCTCCGGCCTCACCTTGAAGCCTGAAAAGTGCCGCTTCGCATACGAGGAGCTCTTGTTCTTGGGTCACGTGATCAGCAAGTCCGGAGTACGCCCCGATCCTCAAAAGACAGCCGCCATCGCTACATTCCCGCCACCCGCCGACAAGAAGGCCGTCCGTCGATTTCTCGGCCTGTGCGCCTATTACAGGCGGTTTGTCAAAAATTTTGCCCGCATCGCCGAGCCACTCACTAACCTTACCAGAACCGACGTCGAGTTCAAGTGGGAATCACCGCAAGAGGAAGCATTTCAAGAACTAAAACGACGCCTGCAAATGCCTCCGTTACTTGCGCATTTCGACGAACACGGCGAAACAGAGGTACACACCGACGCAAGCAGCGTGGGACTGGGCGCCGTCCTTGTGCAGAAGACGGACGGACTGGAAAGGGTTATCAGTTATGCTAGCCGGTCGCTATCCAAGGCAGAGGCCAACTATTCAACAACAGAAAAAGAGTGCCTCGCCATCATCTGGGCTACGTCGAAGTTTCGCCCCTACCTCTACGGCAGGCCCTTCAAAGTTGTGAGCGACCACCACGCCTTGTGTTGGCTAGCTAACTTGAAAGACCCTTCAGGTCGCCTCGCAAGATGGAGTCTCAGACTTCAAGAATTCGACGTTACCGTCGTTTACAAGTCCGGACGAAAGCATTCTGACGCCGACTGCTTGTCTCGCGCCCCCCGTCGACCCGCCGCCACAGGACGACCTTAATGATGACTGCTTCTTGGGAACCATAAGCGCCGATGACTTCGCTGAACGACAACGAGCCGATCCGGAACTCAAGGGCCTTATAGAATACCTCGAGGGCAAGGCCACCATGGCTCCAAAGGTATTCAGACGAGGACTGGAGTCGTTTTTCTTGCGCAACGGCATTCTCCTAAAGAAAAACTTCTCGCCACTCCGGGCCGACTCCCTCCTCGTAGTACCTTCAGCGTTACGTCCCGAAGTTCTGGACGCTCTGCATGACGACCCGACAGCTGGACACCTTGGATTTTCCCGTACGCTCGCGAGGATACAAGAAAAGTACTACTGGCCTCGCCTCACTGCCGACGTCACCCACTACGTGAAGACCTGCCGAGATTGTCAACGACGGAAGAGACCACACACTAGGCCAGCCGGACTTCTGCAACCCATCGAGCCACCTCGCCGACCGTTCCAGAAAATCGGCATGGACTTACTGGGACCGTTCCCGACGTCGAACTCCGGAAACAAATGGATCGTCGTAGCAACGGACTACCTCACCCGCTACGCCGAGACAAGGGCGCTGCCCAAGGGCAGTGCAGCCGAGGTAGCAAAGTTCTTCGTCGAGAACATCGTACTGCGTCATGGCGCCCCAGAGGTCCTCATTACCGACAGAGGTACGGCCTTTACAGCGGACCTAACGCAGGCGATCCTGAGGTACAGCCAAACAAGTCACCGCCGGACCACCGCCTACCACCCGCAGACCAATGGCCTCACCGAACGTCTAAATAAGACCATCGCCGATATGCTGGCCATGTACGTCGACGTCGAGCACAAGACGTGGGATGCCATCCTTCCGTATGTAACCTTTGCATACAACACGGCGGTACAAGAAACGACGCAGATGACGCCGTATGGATTGGTCTACGGAAGGACCCCGGCAACGACGCTCGACGCCATGTTGCCCAATGTCTGCGACGAGGAAAACGTCGACGTCACCGTGTACCTTCAGCGCGCCGAAGAAGCCAGACAACTCGCCCGTCTGCGCATCCTGAGCCAGCAAAAGACCGACAGCCGTCGCTACAACCTTCGAAGACGCCACATGGAATACCAACCCGGTGACCGTGTATGGGTCTGGACGCCAGTTCGCCGACGGGGACTTAGCGAGAAGCTCCTTCGACGATACTTCGGTCCGTACAGGGTACTTCGACGTCTCGGCGCACTCGACTACGAGGTTGTCCCTGACGGCATTACGAACTCTCAGCGGCGCCGTGCGCGACCTGAAGTCGTCCATGTCGTGCGCCTCAAGCCGTATTACGCGCGTTAGTGAACCTGAAGACTGTAATTTTTGCTTTATTATTGTACTTTCGTGCTTGTGCTTATTGTTTATTGTACATTCTTGCTTTATTATTGTTATTTATTATTATTGCATGAATCCCCCCCCCCCCCCCCCCCCCCCCCCCGTGTTCTGTTTTAAGCATCGGGACGATGCTTTTTCAGAGGGGGGGCATTGCCACGCGCGTTTTTGTATTATACTTGTGCTGTATTCGGTTTACGCCCACAAAGACTGTAAGCAATGCTCAGCGCAAACCGCGCCTCATTTTTCTAGAAGCTTCGCGTTTATTGTGGATCGTTGTGTTAAGATTGCGCGCAAGACGCGAACACGCGAGCTTATTCCAGAGCTTTCGCGACAACCAGTGATAAGACTGGAATATTCGATGACACGCGTATAAATGCCGACGCGCTTCACCGCTTGTCAGTTGATCGACGGCCGACGCTCTGTTCGACGCTATCAGTGCCAGCGTGTATTGCTGTAATCCTACTTTCCGTTTACCGGCCACAAGTTCGGCCTAATAAACAGTTTCATCTTGGACACGTCGCCTGCTGCCTTCGTCGACGTCACGACCACGTGACAATATCGTGAAGTATGATGCAAGCCATCATAAACAAATGCTTTTTTTTTTTTTTTTTTTTTTTTTTTTTTTTTTTTTTTTTTTTTTACTCGGTGATAGTTTTAGCCGCGTCACTTCAGCTGCAGTCGCGATCCATGCAATCGAAAGTTCCTGCGTGACAGCAGTATTATGTAGCGTGCATCCCTTCGCTGTTTGTAGACAACGATTACCTCGCACGGCGTTTTTCATGTAAGGCGCTCGTGCATCGAGCGTGAGACTTACGCGACGGGCACTTCGACCTACCAGAATATGACATACGTCACATTTTGGGCTGGTGACACACGTCACATAATCACACCCGGATGACCACAATTATCTCCTTATAATGCACACACCACAGCATGTTCTCCGTACCTGGTTTGTTTACTTTCGCACTGTGTTGCGCTAACGGGTTATGATGGTCGCTCTCTTTTTCTTTCGCTTCGTCCACACATACGCCATTCATAGCGATGCAGAGCACCACGTATTGCACAGTAGATCACCAAGATTCCCACGTTGCGAGCTCCAAGTAACACACACACACGCGCGCACATGTGGCAACGCTAATGCTATGGCTTTTGCAGACGGTAATCGAGCACAGACGCGCACATTCCGACTTCACCTCACTGCAGACGAATGAACGCGACAATCGCCGATATGGTGACACTCAGCCTGAGGTGATATGCTTGGTGCATCCGAGCGATGGAAGGAGCAAACGCCGTGATGCAACTTGACGCTGCCGAAACGACGGAACGCGATAGAGCGTCCGAGCTGCTAGCTGCCGCTTCGGTGCACTTCAAACGCGGCACAGTCACAAGCTTCTACTGCACCGAATGACGACCGGCGACGATGATGCTACGTACGTGCGGATAACACTAGGAAAGAGCTTCTTCTGGTAGAAAGAGACACCACAGAAAATCGAAGTAACTGCTCTCGGTCTCGGTGCAGCGGTACCTCGCCTCTCGTCGCGAAGGGCGCCATGTTGCATTTTTCATTGGTTCGTCTAAACCGTTACGTCATGGTAAAGAGCGGCCGCAGTTGGACGCGCATGATACAAATGAACAGCGGTAGAGTTTACTTTTTATTCTTAGCTTGTCACCGACTATAGTTTCTTTTGTGAGGAACGGAGGAACGCCAACGTTCCATTCAGGATTGATGGAACTGTAACGGTAACTCGTTACGTTTACGAGGGAACGGCAGCGGGAACGGCGTTACTTCTGTAAACGTTCCACGGCATTGAACAGGCGCACGCACGCAAGACATAATGCAGAACAAGGCGGATTGGCGACTGCGTGAGTTGCAAAAATGTACCGCTCGCCTGTCAAGTGACTATGGTGAATCCTGGTTTTCACTTCAAGGCGCCCGCCGGGGTCTCAGGGAAACACGTGGCGCCGAGACCGACCGCGTGCGAAAGAAACAGCTTTTTTTTTCTTTTTTTTTCTTTTTTTTTACGGCAGGGCTGTTAAGCTCGAGGTTTGCCGTGTGTCGTAGAAAGTTATCATCATCATGAACCGGCGCGCACTCTCTTCGTCCTCTGCTGCTTCGCTCCCAGAACACGTGCGCCGATTTGTCCGGCGTGTGATGCAATAACTCTGATGGGCGAGAGAACGAGTACAGAGAGAGACAGAGAGAAAGAAAGAAATAGATATAAAGAAAGAGAAAGAGAGAAATCCTTGGCGAAAAAAACTCTCGGCGAGGTCAGATTCGAACCCGCGTACCCACAATCCGAAGGAGAGCGTCGTAACCACTCAGCTTTCCTGTTTTCTTCTTTTTTTTCATGGTATTTATTCAACATAGGTATGGCTCTTGGAAGCAGCTCAGTATACGGAAAGACAATTCATACTCTCATTCTGATGTATCGAGACACAATGACGAACACATTGCACTAAAGAATTCGCATTCACCTATAGAGCGAACACATCAGGTAACGGCCTTTTCCAACTATACACTACAATGGCGGTAAAGATAAACACCTCACCAATGCAATGTACCATTCTGGCTGACTTCTCATTGCTCGTATCTGCTAGCTAAGTGACCGTCCTAATAAAGTGGGCTGTTGAGGAAATTATCGGCTCTGCGTTTCTCCGCAACATGCACACACGCTATCAGAGCATAGCGTTCTGTAATATAGTATAGTACTAGGAAAAAAGAACCAGCGAAAAACCACACGAAGGCAGCGAAGAAGAACAACCACACAGGACAAGCGCTGGACTTACAACTGAATGTTTATTGAAGAATTGCACACACCCCCCACACATGAAACAACAGCGCATGCGTAAAAAAGGCCATCTGAGCCATGTCAACCTTTGGCACCTAACCGTCCATATCATGAAACGTGTGAAGCACTGATAAAATTTAACGCGTGGCTTACCAGCTATCTAGAAACGCAAACTCTTTCTCTGTGAGGAAAACTGAGGATTCGCTCACACATGACAATTTGCCCCGCTTCCTGATTTCGAAGGCCTCACAGATCTCACGTTCAATCTTGTTTCTACCTTTGCCAATTACGATTGCTGATTTAAAATCTGGGACGCAGCCGCAGCTTTTGCAATGCAGAGGCAAGTTTCCACCAGTGCCTGTGGGGAGGAGGTAGCGGTGTTCCCGCAGCCTCTCATTCAGACATCGGCCCGTCTGGCCGATATAGACACAGCCGCATGACAAGGGAATTAGGTATACTACCGAAACAGCACATTTCGTGAAGACGGTAGCGTGCTTCTTTTCGCAAACGCCGTTCGAACTATTTTTTCGCATAGCTATGCGCTTGCAGAGTCTGGAGAGCTTGCACGGTGCAGACAACACGAGCCTGACGCCATTCCTTTTGGCCACCCTCTTTAGGCTGTGTGATATTCCACGCAAATATGGCATCACCGCTATGTTACATGTTTTTGGAACACCGTCTGCTGAGTCACCTGTATTCTTAGTCTTTCCTTTCAGCTTTTTGAATGATGATTCTGCCACGGAAAGCAGCAAGAAGTCCGGGTAGCCTGCGGACCTTAGCCTGGCTACTTGTTCCTGGAGACTAAGGTGCATCGAATGCACAGAGCTCTTTTTTAAAGCATTCATAAGGCACAAGGAAACAATACCTCTCTTCACAAGCTTGGAGTGGCATAAGCGAAACGGGAGTAAGGCTTTTTTTGTCATCGGTGCGTAACGCCAACAGGCATGACCATCCGCTTTAAAGTCTACCATTAGGTCAAGAAAGCGAATCGAGTTATCTTTGCAAAGTTCGTAAGTGAACTTTAAGTCTTGAGAACTCGCGGCAAAGGTCGTTAAAATCTCTGTAGCAAGAAATTGCAAGTTGTCGCCTTCATTAATGTTTGAAAGAACAAAAAAATCGTCGACATAACGAAAAATGCGCACTATCCTGTCATCCTGCAAACTGCTGCTAACTGCATTGTCAAACTTTGCTAAAAAGATCTGACAAAGCGCTGGAGCCACACTTGAGCCTATACATATCCCTTCCCTTTGCACATAAAGCGAGCCATTGAAGGAAACCACCGTATTCGTCAAGTAAAACGACAAAAGTTCAACAAAAGAGTCAACAGTTAAACAGTTAGCATTGATAAACTTTGTTTCCCCACACTGCTCGATTTGTTCACGAACAGCCAAAAGAAGTCCACTTTTCGGAACAGAATAAAACAGTTCCTCGATGTCTATCGAAAATCCTGTGTTGGCACAAAGATTGTTTGAACGCAGCACTTCTACGACATCCAAAGAGCACTTCACACCAAAAGGGTCTGTAATTTCGAAGCTGCTCAAGGCCTTCTGTAGGAAAGCGCTCACCAACTTTTGCCACGAGCCATCTTCCGTCACAATGGCCCGAAATGGAACCTCCGGCATGTAACTGTAAGGAGTTCCATTCGCATTGAGGGAACTTGTAACGGGAACTCGTTCCGAGATTGGGAAGGAACGAGGAACGAGCTTTCGTTACTCTTTCATAGGAACGTGTACAACACTGAAGACAACTAGTGCACTTGTCGTAACGCAGGCAAAACCACGCGTAAATATAGAAAAGAAAAAGAGGAAGCAAGCGCGTAATAGAAAAAGAGAGAAAGAGAGAGATAGCAAGAAAAATAGAAAGAGCAAGAAAGAGAAAGAACGAGATAACCTCCCCCCCCCCCCCCCACCCCCTGTTATAACGCCTTCGGGCAATGCGGGGTAATCCTTGAATGAAGAATAAAGAAAGATAAAGAGAGAGAAAGAAATAAATAGAAATAAAGAGAGAAAAAAACACAGAAAAGAACGGAAAAGGAGACAAAGAAACAAAGAGAGGACGAAAGAAAAAGAAAACCGAAGAGAAACAAAGAAGGCTGCCCAGCTCCGCACTTCCATCAGAATTGGCACCCCTAGTGCGGAGCTGCCTTAATTTTTATTTTTCATTTCTTATGAACGCTTTTCACAGATTGTTGCCTGAAGCCATGAGCAGCCTCGAAGGGTCGACAGGCACCCACAGCGATGTCGCATCGTCGGCAGGCCTCGTTTCCTTTCGAGACTATCATACGCTACTAATATCTCACTCCCAGCGCTCGCGTGATGCTGTTGAAAAATTGTAAGGGTGGGAATATTTGTGCCCTTTAAAGCGTTCACAAGTTCTGCGCATACGCAGACACCAGGTCAGGATGAAATTCGCAAGACCCGAGGCGATGAGTATCAAGACGAATCGTGATGCTTTCGAGAAAAGAAGAGCGATTATGACAGGCGTATGTAGATAGAAGTGCGAAACATATCTAGCTACAATGAAAATGTATGTACACGCATTGCAGAACAAAAAAAAAAGCTTTGAGCTTAGATGCGGGAGTAATCATCACAAATCTACGTCTCTCTGTAGGTCGTAAAATACAGGAGTAGCCAGAGCCACACACATGCCTTCTTAGAGACATTTTTTTTAATGAAGCCATGACTTCAACGCCATGGCGTAATGTTACATTGTTCGTCTTTCGCAGAGCTAGTCAGCCAACAATTTTATCAAGTTAGAAACAGCCGTGCGAACACGACAAATTTGCAATAACAAAAAGCATGAAATATTTAAGCCCAACTAAAAAAAACGTAGAAATAAAAGCCCAAAGAACACTTCAACACGTACTCGGCAGTTTGGTGGCAAGATGGCCATTAGCAAAATTGAGTGGGGGGCATGGTTTCCTTCTCTTTTTTTTAGCTCAGGCCCCAAATGTGCCATTCAAGTAGTAGCTGGCCAAAATATTTTGCTAGTGCTGCAACCTAACAGCTGTCGTCATGCTTCTCAGTCTAAGAAGACTCGCATGCTTGCGCAACTCCAATACGCAATAAAAGGGAACGTACGACGTATTACGGATCTCCCAAACAATTCGGTTAATTTTATTGGCCTCAGTCCGCGTAGTGCCCTCGGGAACACCTTGAAGAACAGTTCCCAGGTGAGCACAGGCGTGGAACGCAGGCTTGTGGCAATGGCCATAAGGCACATACGAGAGCCTTCGACCTTCTACCATTCTCAAAGGCTCCATTCTCTCTCACAGAAGTAACGACCATCCGTTACAGAAGCTAGCCGCAACAGATTACTCTGCTTTCCTCATAGTAACGGCTACTTCGCACAGTCGAATTCGGCGGATTTTCAAACAGAACGCAGCTCGTGTTGAAGATACACAAACCATAATCTCAGCTGCCTGTTCTTCTGGACTGCATAATTTCTTAAAACTATTTATTGACTACAAAATAAACATTCAATTAGGCTGAGATACGTGTTTTCGAGGAGGCCTCATTTGGCTTGTGTAAGCAGTATGGCCAGAAGTGAAGCAGTACGGTCCGAATAAAGAAAATCCATGAAGAAATAAAGAATGTTAGGCGTGTGCTTACGTCTAGATTTCTAATTCGGTTGCGCGACGCCAGCGACAATTATAGATCTGAACAAATGTCATCTTCCAGCAGGCTGTGCTCCCGGCTACAGCCTTTAAAAAAATGCATGCGGGTAGAATAAATCTGAGAAGTGTTTGGGTGCGAGCTCTCTGGCACGGATCCGTCGATAACAGCACAGCGCTAATTTAAACGCGGACAAGGATACATCACACGAGGACACACAAGAAAATAACGGTGAATCGTTGTTCCGAAAATTTCATATTCATCATCACAATACTTCGTTAGCATCACGTTAGTTAGTTGATTTTGCTCCTCTTTGAGGTTGTGAAGTTAAAAGGCGGCCTAACAATGAGGCCTATATATGTGCGGTAGCGAAAAAGCTACTCCAGCACATCGGGCGCGGTGGGAACCTTAAGCCACAACGTATGCCATTTGCGAAGAACTGTATTGCTGTACCTGTTTCCGTATTTGCACGATGGATTCCACTGGGTAAAAAGAATAAGGGAACGTGGTGGTGTTTTCTCCACTGCAGACTTAAAAAAAATAAGTACCCAGGGCAAACCAGCAGTTGCCTAATCGAGCGTTTAAGCAAGCACCATCGCATTATGGTGCACAACATGGAGCTACAACCTGGTTCGGGTGGATTTAAAATTCCCTGCCCCGACTGAGGCACGGCCGCGGTCTATTCCATTGGTAACGCTCGGGTGAGCGCTGCTATGTATGAGTAATGAGGCGTGAAATTGAATAGCGTCGAAAAAGGCGCAGCTGTGCCCTGACTAGCCTATTAGACATCAAATATTAGACATAACATATACAGTAAACCGAAATGGCTGCGCCTGCACACACAAACGTGATGAAAACGAGACCCGTTTTTTGTGCATTACGTGAACAGAAAGGTTACTTGGAATACTTCGTTTGGACTTAACCGGGAAAAAATCAACTCCTCAACTGTTGAGCCACGCCAGCGAGATTTACAAGAGTAAAATGCTCTGTGAATAAATTAATTGTACGTATCCTGAATACTGTGCGACCTTCTAGAAATAGTCATGGCCATTAATACGCAGTCTTTGAGTGTAGCGTGCATGGCTCAGTACGGAAACCATTAAAGGCTCCGTAGAATGGAAAGTTGGGCTAGTTGGAATACTATGTGTTCCTTACGTCTTCGTCTTTAGCGCTGCATCAATCATAAAGGCTCCGTATTTGAAATTTCATGTTCATACGTCGAATTTTCGACACGAGTGCCCGAATGAAATATATACATTCACACTTAAGCTTAAAAGGAAATTCATTCTTATAACACAAAAGCTTGGCTGTTTTTTAGATGCGAAGCATCTTATGCTCGGGGCTGTGTCCGTCCCTCCCGCGTCCCCCCGTCCGGCGTCCGGCGTCCCGCGTCCGGCCTCTTTCATGAAGTAAGGAAGCACCCCCTATGCGAACCAGAACACTGTAGTACAATAAGGCCGTCAACCACCACCACAGTCACCAGAGTCATGGCCGAGAGGACAGAGTGGCTGCTTAGCAATGGCTAGGCAGGTGGTGGGTGCAAGCAAAGAATAACACGCACTACCGGTGGTGTCTGTCGCCCACATTGACTCCATTCTTTAATCTTGCTTGCATGTGCTTGCGGGGGGCTATGTCTGTCCCTCCTTCCCTCGTCCCGCGTTCCACATCCCCTCTCTCTCCTCTCCTACGCTCCCCCCTTTCTCTCCTCTAGGAATCCTCTACTCTACGGAGCGGCGCCCACGTTCCACAGCGCATGCGCGTCCCCTCCCCCCTCTCTCTCCTCTGCTACACTGCCCCCCTCTCTCTCCTCTAGAAATCTCTGCTCTACGGAGCGGCGCCCGCGTCCCGTTGACTCCATTCCTTGATCTTGCTTGCATGTGCTTGCGGGGGGCTTTGTCCGTCCCTCCTTCCCGCGTCCCACACCCCCCTCTCTCTGCTCTCCTACGCTCCCCCCTTTCTATCCTCTAGCAATCCTCTACTCTGCGGAGGTGCGCCCGCGTCCCGTTGACTTCATTCCTTGATCTTGCTTGCATGTGCTTGCGGGGGGCTTTGTCCGTCCCTCCGTCCCACACCCCCCGCAGCGCATGCGCGTCCCCTCTCTCTCCTCTCCTATGGTCCCCCCTGTTCTCTCCTCTTGGAAATCTCTACTCTATAGAGCGGCGCACATGACAGGTGGGGCGACAGCTGCATACTCCGCTGGGAGCGCCACGGTAGTACCGCGGTATGAAAATGACGGAGCGCGCGCGCCTCATTCTCTCTCCTGCGCAGCACCACGATGAGCGCCCAGGCCGCTGCCGCGAAACGGGAGCGGCGACGTTTCTCCCGCTCAAGCCAGCCATCCCCGCTGCTTCGCATCCACACATGGTTCCCTTTACCGGGAGATGGGGAAGTTTTTCTTTTTTTTCGCAAGCTTTCTTTATTCTTACACAGGCCGCACGCGTGCGCGAGTTCAGTGCACAGCTCCTTTCCCCTTTTCACTCCTATTTCTATTTTCCTTTAGTATTGCTCCTGTGCAGTGTGGCCAACCAGACGTTCTGACAGTTAACATCCCTACATTAGGCCATTGATTCCTCTTTCCCTTCCTTTGCATGCCATCTCCTTTGTAAAACTTTTTTTCATTACCGCGGTAAAGTATCTCCTCCACAATCTGATGGCAACTGGAACACACTATTTAAGAAGATGGCGGCGCCTATGTGTTGCGCCGGCTACTCTTCTCTGACATATATTATCATCGTCAAATTTTCAACAATCACAAAAGTAGACAGTAAACACACGGGTGTATATTCACATACTCAAACTTAGCACTAAAATATAAATGTTCACACAACCGAAATGTCCTCCCGTAACGAAGTTCACACAGCAGTCAATGGTCATTTGCCAGTTATCTCCCAATTGCTGCACTCTAAATACAACAGTCATTTTCACAGAAAGAAACGATGCATAGACGCAATATGGCCACAAAAATGTACCTGTTAATCATTCGCAATGTGTGCGATCATTTTTATCCGATTTAATTTATTCGTCATATTCTTGATTCCTTCAAAATTTTACAAATGCTTGTGCAGCGATGTTTTGAAAACTTCCTGACTTCCACAAGTCCAAATTTTTTTGCTAATAATCTGCTACATACTATTCCGAGCAATAATAATTTTTAGGCTTTTAAGCCCCAAGACCACGATATGACTATGAGCGACGCCGTAGTGGAGGGCTCCGGAGGTTTTCGGCCACCTGGGGTTCTTTAGCGTGCACCTAAATCTAAGCGCACGGACCTCCAGCATTTCTCCTCCACCGAAATGCGGCTGCCGCGTCTGCGATTCAATTCCGTGACCTTCGGGCAAGTAGTCAAGCACCACCGTTAGGTTGAACAACAACCAAGTAGCCTTGCTTTGCTTAAAGCGCTCTCGCTCCATTATCGGTCGCCGAGTGCTTCTTGTGTCACTAGGCTTCTCACCGACGCAATGAAGGAAAACCACGTTTACTATGCGTTGCTACGCGCAATGCTGCTGGCTGTGTGTGTGATTTGTGTAATGGCTCCCTTTTCTTTCTCTTATTGTGCGCTGCAGGCAATAGTCGCTATGACTGTCACATCTTACTGCACCAAAGACTATGCCGGCAAGAGTTTACGGACGCAAAGTAGGGCCATAGAGTCTACGAAGACGTAAGCCAATGCGATGCATAAGCGGGTCTTTCTCTAGTGGCAGCACAAGCAAACGTAACCCTTTTTTCCGAGCCCTTACCGCTTCCATCTACTAATGCGGCGATCCCGTTATTGCGCGAAGTCGAGGAAATAGTGTGGTTATTTTAAGGTTAAAGACGAGTTACCCTGTCAACCGAGGGTTGCGAGATCTGTTGATCTCAGATATCTCGCGCCACTGAAAATTCAGTACTGCAATTTCAGTGGAGATATTATACTCGGCGACAACTTTTCTTGACAGTACCGCGGAACCTACAGAAGCGAAGCGCATACCTGCTACCACGCCAAAAAATAGTGCTTAAGTTCATTGATAATTTTCTCATTTGCCTTGCTGAAGTAAATGCTGAAATGTAAACATATTCGACAGAGATCTCTCTGCCTGGGTAAAAATTGTACGAAAAGATAAACTCTCCAGCCACAATTCTTAATCTAAGTTTTTAGTAATGAAATTAAAAACTGGCCCGGCGAGACAAAGAACTTTCCAGAAAGGATACGACAACACCAAAATGACGTACGTAGCTTCAACGCTGCACGGAACGCGCTCGCGGAACACAGCGAAAAGAGGGACCATAGCATCAACTTCGACGACGCCCGGGTCATCGACACGGAGGGTAGCCGCACCAAAAGGCAGTTCTTGGAGTCGTGGCATATCCAAACAACACCTGGGAATGTCAACCGATCAACTGGGACCCTGCCGAGTGTGTATGTACATGGTCTCCGGAACCAAGCACCGCAACAAGAACGGCGGGAGGAGCGACGGTGGAGAGGGGGGACAATCAGTAAGAAAAGTTGCTAGCTTCGGAGCCGGCCGGACAGCCACACCCTGATGAAGAGACCGAATGGGTCTCGAAACGTTGGGCCAGTTTTTAATTTCATTATTAAAAACATGGATTAAGAATTGTGGCTAAAGAGTTTATCTTTTTGTAGAAGTAAATGCTGCTTTATTTATTATGAGACTGAAACAATGGCAGGAAGTCGTAGGTAAAATACAGTTATTGGTCACTTTGTAAGAATGCTTTCCTTGTCATCTCATTTCTTTGATAGCTTCACCTTTTCAGCACACCCGTTTTCCAAAGTAAACATGGCGTCCATGACGTAGTGGATCATTGTGCACCCGCAAACGCGCTGTTTCGTTCTCCAAAATATATATACTCGTAATATGACTATAAAATGTGCACTGAACCATCGAAATCTTTCTCCCATTCACATTTTTATGTATATAATTTTGTTAACGCGTCAGCGATGCGAGCGAGCAAAACCGAAATCAGCCGCAAGCTGCCGTACTGCTTCCGGAGCAACACGGATGTGCGGGAGCTCTGCCTCCGTAGCCTTAGCTCCACTGTCGAGATAAGTTGTCGCCGAGTGTAGGTGCGAAGAACCTCGGGGCTTGCCGGCGTCTACTGTCGTCGCGGGGTGTCAAGTAGTTACGGCCCATCATGAACGGATATGCGCCACGAAAATCGGGTAAATCCCGCTACTCGCCACCGGTCCACTAAAAATGAAGAAGGCCCAACAAATAGCCGACGACGTTAGTCTTTCCCACATGCCGTAGGGAACGGAAACCTGGCATGTAGGGAAGAAGAACCTTAGGGTGCATTCCGACCCAGTTTTTCGACGACGTTAGTGAAGCGGAAACACTCTTCCCTAGCTGCTTCGCCTCTCCCCGGTTTTTTCGCACAGATGACTCCAGTTCTTTCTGCGTGCTCTACATGCTGACTGAAAGGGTGTTTCGTGCACCAAGGTTAGCCATCGAAAAACGGAAAAGTAAGTACAGTTAATAGGCTACAGCAAAGCGGAAATGCATTGCAACGGCGGTATCGTATACTTAAAGATGTGAAATTGAAATCTCTTAGGTGTGTGAACTACTCTTTGTGAAAACTCTTTGTGGAAACTCTTTGAAAAAAGTACAGTAGCTATCGGTAAACTCTGACGGCCCTTTATGTCAGGGTTCTCAAACTCATCTCAGGCATCGGGCCGCAGTCGCGGAATTTAGTCCCACAAGGACCGGGAACAATCTAAGAGCAGGCTGGGAGGGGAGGAGGCGTTAGTTCATACACATTGTCAGCAAACACTACCAGTGAAAAGAAAACCTTTCCCACATCTCATATACGGGTCATTTCTGAAGAATATTTGGGGCCAGGATTCCATCCGACAACATGCCAATACCGATCTCCAAAATGAGTAAAATCTGGACGCCGTTGCTGAAATACTGTATTTGTTTCATGGTTACGCTTCAACACATGGTGACCACATGCGGTGCCTCAGGAAAATAATGCTATAGACCAAGCCATGCCTGTGTAGCTCACGAACGCACTTATTATGAAAATTTAAAAAAATAATATATGGGGCGAACATAACCATGTGCGAGACGCGGGCCGCATGCGGCCAGCGGGCCGCGTGTTTGAGACCCCTGCTTTATGTAAACATATCGGGGGGACAAAGGAAGTGCAGGAATGTTAACGAAGTCACCGCGGTTTTCTCGCCTACATTGAAGAGGAGGAAGGGACGAAACGAATAGAGAAAGTGAGAAGGAAAAGGACAACAGCTACGAAGTTGTTGTTAAACTGGAGAAGTCAGATAGGTGCAGCCATTCAAGAAGGAATCTGGTCGGTGCTCTCAGGGGAACATGAGTGCCAAGACTTTGCTACTGCCATGGAAAGGATAAGAACGAGGACTACACTGAGTGCAGGGTGTACGTGTCTGGCTCATTTTCTCTCGTTTTATCGCAGTATTCGGGTAGAGCGCGAGCATACCGAGCAAGAGCAAAAAAAAAAAAAAAACATTCTCCAGATACTCCGAGCGAAGAACACACTTGGCCGTTCTGTAGTACGTGTCGCCAAGTAAGTCGGCTGTTCTGCGAGTGTTTGTTAGGCTACTGACGCTAGCCACGAAATAGACTAATAAATAGAGACGTGTACAGAGATACACGAGACTTCCTACTGACTAAAAAAAAAAAAGGAAAATAAACATCGATGTCACTAAGAAAGAGATAAAAATAACCCTGACCACAATTTCGTAGTTACTCGTACGGTGCGCCCGCTATGCTTTCATGTTTTCAATTTTTCTGGGCTTTTATTTGCGCATGTCGGTCGTGGGTAGAGGAGTAGCGGGCATCAGTGAAGACACCACTTCCGTAAACCATGCAAAAAAAAAAAAAAAAACGCAAGGTATATCACGCTCAACAAACGAGAGCCGATTACTGTAATTGACAAGCCCTGTAATTCAAACTATAGCTTTCTAAATTAACGCGAAAACACGTGACTTGCAAACACTTTTGTATAAAAACGTACGTCCCCTGAAAAGATATACGAAACACAAGCGGTCGCTTTTCGTATGCAACATTAAGTGAAATCGACCGTGTAGGGAGAGGGCAGCGGTTGAATCGATAAAATTTTACGCGGGGCGTTAATTGACAGGGCCGTATTTCTCCCGCGCGGTGCTGCAGCTCTCGTGCGGACGCATTCGACTGGCGCTGTTAATGACGCGCGGTTGACTAACGACCCCCGACAATGGGAGAGAAGCTTCTCGTCGATTTCCTCCCTGCCAACGTCGCTCTTTGTGCGGCGTCGTTAATCACATTGAGCGATGAAATTAACGAGTTCCGCGGGAAAGCCGCCTCTATCTTCGCATTAAGTGTTTATGAAAGTGCACGAAGACAGCCACTAAAGCCGCTGTTACTATTAGCATTGACGAGTAGAGTCCGCGGTTTCGCACTTTCGTTTGGAAAGATTATTGCGCCCTAAGCAGTCCTCTCACTTATATTCTCTAGTTTAGCGACGCACTTATTGGGCACTAACAGTGCGAAACCTGAAAAAGAAGTAAACACAAGAAAAGACACATGAATGTTCAGGCACTTAACTGACTTGATTTGCGTGAGAGACAGAGAGGGACAGAAGAGGAAGGCAGGGAAGTAAACCAGGAGCTAGTATCCGGTAGGCTACCCAGCGATCGGGTGGACAAATAGTAGAGGAACAAAAAGAAAGGAGATAGATGGAAAAATACATAACAAAACACACACGCACCCAACCTCACACACACGCACACAAACGACGGCGTTTTTATCAGAATCGTCCAGTCAGTCTAGTAGATCGCAGGAAGCCTATAGTAGCGATTGCACGGCCTTCTTTTGCGGTGTCATGTCTGGACATAGGTCGGCAATCTCACTCATGAGTCGACTCACTCGGACTCACTCAGACTAAGATTGAGTCCGGGTGAGTAATCTTTATGAGTTTGAGTCCGAATGAGTCCGGTTGAAGAGAATTTTCGTGAGTGTGAGTCCGAGTGAGTTCGGCACAGGAAAATTTTGATGAGTCTGAGTCCGAGTGAGTCCAAAGAGCAAGATACATTTTTTGAGTGAGTCTGAGTGAGTTCCACTTTTTTTGCCGACCTATGGTCCAATGTACTCATCTTCAGCCTTACTATGAGCCTTAGCTGGATTCCCGTTTATACTTATTTCTACTGTCAACGTGTTCCAAAGCAGTGTCGTTCATACAACATTTCAGTATTTATTGATCCGAGGCACAAGTTACGCAGGGGGTCCCTTGAACTCCCCCCCCCCCCCCCTTCCCCCGCTAACTCTTCCAGGGAAGTTCTTGACAAATGTATCTTATGTAGTCATGTCTTTCAAAAAAACTGACTTTACTGGTTTCTCAGTTTATTTCAGTTATTAGTACAGAAAGAGGAACATCATACAGGGTAAATATACAGGAGGAGGTCCGAAAACACAAGGCTGCAGGGGGACCTCCTGTTTAAAATTGTATAACAAATTACTTAATTAGCAGTATCAGAAAACAGGAAAACGATTGAATTGAAAAAACAAACAATAACTCAGGTACAGGTAAAGAAAAAAGTGGCATAAACATTATTACTGGAAGAAAGATATATATCTAGTAGTTAACCAAATACGAATACAATTGTTTTTTGAATAAACCAATCGTAGAACATTGTTTGATGTGAGATGGCAATGAATTCCATAATGACAATGCTGTGAAGTAGGCAGTGTGACGACCAAAATTAGTACAGATAGCAGGTAGTAAAAAATTTCCATTTGAAGCAAATCTAGTTCGGTTAAAGTTACACAGAGCATCAGGACGAAACACACTTGATGGTACAAGATGGTTCAGTGACTTGAATGGCATGATGATAAGGTGATATTTAAATAAACTAGCAGTAGGAAGTATCTCAAAGTTGTAAAGCAATGATGACGCACTAGTGCGATATGAACTGAAAGTTATTAATCTCAATGGCTTGGTTTTGAATGTGCTGAATGGGAGATAAGTGGGTTAGGTATGCGTTTCCCCATGTAGTGATGCAATAATTACTATGACTATGAATAAAAGCGTAATATAACCTGATTAGAGTTGAAGTGTTAAAATAGTTACGTGCTCTGATTAAAATTCGAATACCAAACGCTAGTTTTTTTTCGTAAGTGCATGACATGGTTAGTGTATTTTAGGTTAAAGTCGAGAATGACTCCTAAGAAAGAGCATTCAGTGTCAGGAGTAATGAGTATGTTATTTAGTTTAATAGTAACTTGGGAAGGAAGAACTTTGTTAGTTGAGTGGAATATCATGAACTTAGTTTTCGTAGGGTTAATACTGAGGGCGTTAATACTACACCAGTTTAGAATGCTATTTAAATCATGTTGTAACTTGCGAGCACTCATAACTCGTTTCGCAGGTACTACATCAAAAGGCGCCAAGAAGAGCACCAATTACGTGAGATATTGGTGTTAAAGAGCGTTGACACCATGGTTGAAAAAGCTAATTCTAGGCTAACGGACTCATGAGTCGACACACTCGGATTCACTCAGACTCGGGTCAAGCCGCGAGTCTGAGTCTGAGTGAGTCCGGGTGAGTAAAGTTTTGGTGAGTTTGTGTCCAAGTGAGTTCCGTTGAACAGAATTTTCGTGAGTGTGAGTCCGAGTGAGTCCGGCTAAGGAAAATTTTGGTGAATCTGAGCCCGAGTGAGCCCTAAGCAGAAAATATATTTCATGAGTGAATCTGAGTGACCTCCACAAGTTTTGCCGACATATGTGTCTGGATGACGACGTGGCGTTCTTTCCTTTGGCAGAGGAAACAAGTTGGAGCATTGTGAGAAATACGGAAGGACTAATATCAGCTCAAATTCTGACTTCTCAAATTGGCATGTGCGTGCGTGCGTGTGCGTGTGTGCGCATGTGTGTGTGTGCGTGCGTGTGTGTGTGCATGTGTGTGCGCGTGCGTGCGTGTGTGTGTGCGTGCGTGCGTGTGTGTGTGTGCGTGTGTGTGTATGTGTACGTGCATGTGTGTGTGCGTGTGTGCGTGCGTGTTTGTGCGTGCGTGTGTGTGCGCGTGCGTGTGTGCGTGTGTGCGTGCATGTGTGTGTGCGTGTGCGTGCGTGTGTGTGCGCGTGCGTGCGTGTGTGTGTGCGTGTGTGCGTGTACGTGTGTGTGTGCGTGTGTGTGTGTGTGCGTGTGTGTGTGCGTATGTGTGTGCGTGTGTGCGTGCGTGTGTGTGTGCGTGTGTGTGTGCATGTGTGTGTGTGTGTGCGCGTGCGTGTGTGTGTGTGTGTGTGTGCGTGTGTGTGTGTGCGTGTGTGTGCGTATGTGTGTGTGTGTGTGCGTGTGTGTGCGTGTGTGTGCGCGTGCGTGTGTGTGTGTGTGTGTGCGCGCGCGCGCGCGTGTGTGTGTGTGTGTGTGCGTGTGTGTGCGTGTGTGTGTGTGTGCATATGTGTGTGTGTGTGTGCGCGTGTGTGTGTGTGTGTGTGTGTGTGTGTGTGTGTGTGTGTGTGTATGTGCGTGTGTGTGTATGTGTGGTAAACGGGTTAGTAAACGCGGTAATAGAGCGTCTTGGAGTGCCATAACGAGTACGGGTTGTCGAACTTGAGGACGCCCTGGCCGGGGTACAGGTGGCTTCCCGCGTACACCTCCTCGTGACACACCGCCGCTTCACCGCCACGTTTAACAGCCTAACATGTCAGCAGTCAGACAAGTTTACCAATTTCACAAAGAGGCTGCCATTTTTCCCACCGCAGCGCCATCTTGCGTCTGTGATGTTTCGCCGCCGTGTCGGTGTGTGGGGATCTGCGGCCGTGTATGCAGCGTATGCGCCCAGTTCACGGGGTATTGCTGTTCTTCGCGGTACACGGTCAAAACACAGCAACGCTTCGCGAGTGTAAAGGCGCTAGTAAATAATCGCTAAGCTGTCAGCTTCGAAATGGTTGAAACAGAAAGCAGCGGCGACCCACGAGACGTGCCCGTGGCGGTGCCGACGATAGACATAGGAGGTGAGTAGAATTTCAATACATTCCTTAAGCAGCACGTGTAAATGGGTAATTCGTTAGTATGTTTTGTTATAGCTAGCCTTGTGGGGTTCTGGGAGTATGCACTAGCGTTAAACTTTCGGACAACTCTCGAAGTAATTGGCGAAATGTAAATGGAAACGAGCGAACACGTACGCCATTGTCCAGCTGCACTTTAAGTGTGCGCGTTAGTGTTTAAAATGACCCTCGGGTTTCTTTGCCGTGATTCTTTAAGTTCAACGTAACTCTATAATCGCTAGCAGATCATCTGGTTGCGCTCAGAACGTCGCAATACAAAGTTTATGGAACGAAGGAAGCACGAACACCGATGCCTGTGTTGATTCGTGTCGTCGTCGTAGTCAAAAGCTTGTGTCTGTTCGTTGCGCAGGATAAGAAACGGATGTACGACGGATGAGCTCGAACTTCCGCGTAGAAGCAACACAAAGAGAAAATGGAAATAAAGGTATTGCACATCCGGAAGCAAGGCATGGCGTAAGTTCACTTCGGCGCGAGCAGCCGCCACTGGCGATACGCCGAAAGTGCGCACGTTTTTGGTAACATTGTTGTCGGTCTTTTTTTTTTTTTAAGAAGCATCACGACGAGCGCACGTGTTCAGCTAACGACTTGGCTCTAACGATTGGTGGGTCGATTATTCACGACATTCAGGCTGCCGTGAAAAAAAAAGTGCGGTTGTCATAAAACTGCCCCAGTTATCGTCGCAAAATTGACAAGTCAAGAAATGACGTGCCGTCGAAAAAACGCTAGAGGCACGTTTCTGCGCAAAAGAACACATATGTCATGCAATCATTTCTGTCATGCAGTTTGGAAAGGGCACATTCGATAATCTCGAAATTGCACGCGCTTAGATTTCGGTAGCCGCAGGCATTGTAACTCATGTGCTGTAGCATAGAAATCGGGGATGTTGATGTTACAACAGAAGAATTCTGGGCAAACGATTTTCTGTATTAACCGTCAGCTTTGACATTGCTTCTCTTTGCTGCAGATGATGAAGTGTATCAGCACCCAATCAGAATCACAAGCTGGTGTAATGAAGAAACGCCCACAACGACAGACACAACATATAATAAAATATTTGTCGCTGAAGAAGGCCTGTGACCTAAGTAAAGTCATTTCGAAGCAAGGTGCGCTTCGCATGTCTCGGCTGCCAGCCTTTTGAGCTTTTATTAGTTGTTGTCGCTGCCAGACACAGCGCCGTGGTAGCCTGTCGACCTGTTCTCGTACGATATTTCGATTTTTGGCAGCACAATTGCTTTAGCGCATTAAAAAATGGAAACGCATTGACCTCTCACGCACCGCGCATGCAAAACGCGGCAATCCCCACACACCAGCGGCGGTGGCCGAACGGCCGGTGGGGAGAGTGAGTGACGGAAATGCGCCGGTTCGAGACTACGCTCCTCCTCTCCGTGAAACGGTCTATACGCACGCTATACAACATAAATAAATCATCATAAAACGGTGCCTTCTAACGCTCGGACAAAAGCCTATGGCCTCATATAACATTGGCGACACTCGCAATTTCCATATGCGAGTGCTGCACGCGTCTTCCTTATGCGCAAGCAAAACTGATCAGCGCACCCAAAGTGTACTCAAACACACCCACCTTTAATTACCGCTACAAATCGGAGTATTTGGCGCACAAAGGAAAACTATACGAGGATGAATGCGTGGGAAAAAGGAAAGGGAGTGATGACATCTCTTCCGCGTATCTCTTTGTTAGCTGCTATTTCTGACACACAGGTTATCTTTTTCTTTACGTCCTTACTTTTCTGTCTCCCCTTACCCCTTCCCCAGGGCAGGGTAGCCAACCAGATATTTGATTTCCGGTTAACCTCCCTGCCTTTCCGCATCCCATCTCTCTCTCTCTTACTTACCTTATCAGAGTACCCAATACGTCGACGGAAGGGCTTCATTGTTATGCGTCACGTCGCCATTTGTTTTCTAACGAAAATGCGACAGATAACACCACTAAAAGACAAGCTCTGTGTGGGCTAAATATACATCATGGTATCGTTATAATGAATTTACCTCTGGCGATTTCCGTCCCACGGCCAAGAGCTTCAGCTGGAAACTTCGCTTGTGCGCGTGAGCGTGCAGCGCATGAATTCGTGTGGGGAAGGAGTAGGAAGGGTGCAGCGCGGCATTGCAAAAGTTTATAGGTATCACAGCGAAAGGGCTGCAATATATTTGGTTGGAGATCGAAACACAAGAGGCTCTTTGTGTCCTTACCGACGGCTTTCAAAAGTTACCGAATGGTTCAGGTATATACATTTCTTTATTTGGCTCCCAGCAATATGACCAAGATGGCAAAGTGAAATAACTCGCATCTCTCCACACTTCCCCACCCCAACACCATTTTTTTCCCCTTGTAGCCTTTGTTACATTCAGTCTGCTGAGAGCGTGCATGTTCCTTTCTCTTTTTTTACAGCGAAAGCGGTCATGAGATCACAACAAGGAGCGATTTTGCCCGGTAGTTGTCCACCGCCACCGCCGCCGGTGTCCTCAACGACTATCGCGCGAAATAAGAAAACAATACTTAATAAAAACAAAATACAGAGAATATAATGGGATTCGAACCCGGGCCCTCTGCGTAGCAGCCCAGTATTCAACCACGGAGCTGCTCCGGTGCTCGAAACTCCATACGCAGGCAGAATTCTCTGTTTTTCATTGAAGAGCTTTCTCTCTCTCTCTCTCTCCGCTGCAAATTGACCCGATGCAGGCTTCATGCCGGGTAAGGAATCGCGTTGACATGGGTAATAAGGGGTTTTAGAACAGTAAAGTAACAACCAGGTGTCACACAATGCGAATTGCGTAACGAGTGGGTCGTTGAATGCTCCAATCCATTACAAAAGCCTCAGGCATAATTCTTCATCGTCGTCAGTCACAGCATCGACAAAGTGCACATAATGCCTTACAAGTGTGTAGCGGGTACCACGCTTCACCGAAGAATGACGAATAATGGAATATAGTGGACGCTTCCCCACTACATAAAAATTATAATCATTTATGCTGTAGTGGCTACCATGCAAGCTGCTTGTAGTAGTTGCCTCAAGAGTGTTTTAAAAAGGCTCTAGAAAGGCCGCTCTTCCAGCTTTCGCTGTGACTGTGCTGCGCGTTTCGCTCAAGCCTGGCGTTTTTTTTTTTTTTAATTTTTTACAGGCGTGAAGGGTCATGACCTCAGATAACGCGCATGTCCCTTGCGCGATTGGGTTACGGCTGCCGTAGCAAATACAACTAATCAAGCGTGATACGAAAGTAAGAATGAGTTTGCTTTTGTCTTGGTTTCTTTTCAGTAACGCTAGTCCTGAAAGTGTGGTGGCGTAATCATGTATACACGCCTTGCACGGGACTCTGCAGGTCAACGCGCTCAGGGCGATAAGCGCCAGTCAGGCCTCTCTCAGCTTCTTCACTATCTACGGGCTGAACCGATCACTGGCAAGCGACAGCTTTTAACTGCGTGTGCTTATCGACAAAACTTCGGTGACAAATGACCTAATTACAGATAGAGCCGACATGACGGCACCTTGACGTGGTTAGCTGGATGAGATGAAATGGAAATGGCTCCCCGAAGCAGCAGGACTTATCGTCAACTTTGTAAAATGTTCCAAACTAAGCCGCTCGTTGTAGCTTTCATCGGGTAAAGGGAGAACAATAAATGGCATCGGGGAATATCTCGTGAGCTGAAGAAATCTTTCTTTCTTTCTTTCTTTCTTTCTTTCTTTCTTTCTTTCTTTCTTTCTTTCTTTCTTTCTTTCTTTCTTTCTTTCTTTCGTTCTTTCTTTCTTTTCTTCTTTCTTTCTTTCTTTCTTTCTTTCTTTCTTTCTTTCTTTCTTTTTCGCTCTCCAACCGCTGTGAGCAACTCTTATTTACATTGCGAAGATGTTGCACTGCACGAAGCGATTGCTACAAAGAAACGTTGTCGATAACCTTCGGAGATATTCTTTTTCCTTTGTTTTTTTTTTAAATCAGCAGTAGAGCAACTCCTCAGACATGCGACGAAAAGTATCTGTATAAAGGGCTCAGTGTCGGCAAAGCGCATTGCATGATGTGCAGTGACCAGTGCCGATCCCAGCAGTCACACATGGACTCAGCAGTTCGCATAAGTGTGTTACGCACAAGACAATAAGTCTCGCAACATATGAAGACAGTAGTATCTCATCGGATCCTCCATTCGTTCCGCAATGTTCCTTCAGTCAACATTCCATCCCGATTCAACACATCAGGGCGACCCGACGTACCGCTAAATTAATTTAGGTTAAACAATGTTTGGTTTTCAAGCAAAGTTTTTTCGTACTCTTACTGCGTTAGCATGGTACTGCTTCATTTATATATCTGATAAAACGCTTAAAATTATGTGATGGTTTGATAATTGCATTACGGTAATATTCATAGCACGTCTTTATTTCTGCTTTGAATAGGCTGACACATTCCTGCAATATTTTATCATTGGGGATTCTCAGAGCAGCATTGATTAACCCAAATCTATGACAAAGCGGAATTTAGAAATATGTAAGCTTAACTACACCAAGTGATTCTTTTTCGCCCATTTCATATCGTGACCTAAAGTCAAAATCATTCGTCACGATTCTCACTTTTGCGTGCAATAACCTTGCACGTGTGGCTTCAATCAGCTCAGCAAATACCGCAGCAATTTTTGTTCATAAGGTCTACAAGCGCTGAGGTATAAACTTGTCACCATTGTCTTCTAACCAGAGCATAACTGCATACAAGGCGCGTCTTTCGCGCCGGGTTATTTCAAAATGTTATTTATGTCGACTAAAGCTCTCTCATTCTGGGAAGTGTCATAGGAAAAGAAATGCCTTAGCAACCAAGGCTGCCTTATCAAGGCTCGAGAGTATCTTTCTACGTCTGGGACTCGCGATTTATCAGACATCCATCACGAAGAGATCGAATGGTGGAGAAATAAAAGATCAGGTAGTGCAGGCGCAGCAGCGAAGTCCCAAAGTAAACAAGGCTGCTCGGCAAAGCTGCTCAACGACGTGGAATCGATACTCGCTTCTAGTGGAAGGAATTTTTTTAAATGCGAAGCATTTCTTAGCGAACTACGGCGACGTTGAGCGTATCTATCTATCTATCTATCTATCTATCTATCTATCTATCTATCTATCTATCTATCTATCTATCTATCTATCTATCTATCTATCTATCTATCTATCTATCTATCTATCTATCTATCTATCTATCTATCTATCTATCTATCTATCTATCTATCTATCTATCTATCTATCTATCTATCTATCCACCTACGACTTTGTGCTCTCCCGGCCGTATCGTTAATGGGATTTATACCAAATTTGGTATGGCATAACATGACTCTATGACGAACGTAAATGGCTGGTCATATCATGAAAATCATGACTAACTTGTCATGAAAAGTAAGATTTACATGCCACGCTCATGGTGCGCTCGCGGTCGTTTCGTTAGCTTGATATACACCAAATTTGGGATTGAGTGACGTGACTGCATGACGAACATAAATGACAGGTGGTAATATGCAAATAATGACATGTCATGTGCGACAGGACTTGCATGCCACGCTCATAGCGCGCTCGCGGCCGTTTCGTTAGCTTGATATACACTAAATTTGGGATTGAGTGACATGACTGTATGATGAACATAAATGACAAGTGGTAATATGAAAATCATGACTTATCATGTGCGACATGACTTGCAAACCACGCTCATGGCGTGCTCGCGGCCGTTTCGTTAGCTTGATATACAGCAAATTTGGTATTGAGTGACATGACTGTATAACGAACATAAGTGGCAGGTGGTAACATGAAAATCTTGGCATGCGTGTTATCTACAACGCCATTTACATGCCACGCTCATGGTGCGTTTGCGTCCAGTTCGCTACCTTGATATACACCAAAATTGGTATTGCGCGACGTGACTGTATGACGAACATAAATGACAGGTCCTAACATGTTAAAATGACATGCAAATTATGTAAAGCAGGATTTGCTACTTCCTGGCTGCTTCGCATTACATCGATTCCCACAGTGCGTGGGATCTGCCGGCTTTTTCCTTTCGTTTGAACCGTGTTGGCGCAAAGCACATGCAATCGTCTGTAACTTTAAACTAGTCAAAACGAGTTCTCGCGATTCATTGGTTCGGAAAGGGCCCAATTTGCATTGTCTCGGTGTCGTGCGCCTGCGCGCGTGGTATTGTATCATGAATCTGCGGAAGCAGCGTTTCTCGTCTGCGCTTTGAAACACATTAGACAAGGCGGCGTGCAAAGGAAAGTCGCAAAATGCGTGCTATCAGACAGCACAAATTATCACGAAACTTACGTTTCAAGAAGGAGGAGAAGAAAAAAAAGAAAACTGGAAGAAGCGGGCAAGAAGTGTCTGAAACTGCGAACACAGGATCAACTGGCGTAAAAGAAGTGTAGACGTAGAATTTGTAGACGTAGCGGGCATCGTTAGCGTGATAATTTGAGTGTTCAGAAGTAAATAGAAATAAAGACACGTCTACAATACAAGCTTGTATATTTGAAACGACAGCATCGCGAGGCGAACGAGGCAGCAGCGACGAGGCGATCGATTGACGAAACCCGGGCACGGCCGCTGGGACGCACGTGCTTGGCGCGTAAACAGAGACGGTCGGCCACGGTCCGTGATGCGCTGGCTGTAGCTCGTGTTCACTGACCGCATTCGCACGCGCACAGGAAACACTTCACGGCGTCAACGTAGAAGTTGATCCCTGACTGCGTTCCCTCTGCTGTGCTGATATACAAGTAACGCATACTGCGCTACAAGCCAAGCGACTTCTTCAGGAAATAATGCAGCAGCACCAAATGGAGCAACGCAGTACGCCTGCCCCGAAATTGAGGGCGTGTATCCAGAAAAGTTGAAAACTCTTGTTGTTTTATGATAGTCTCCACTATCCTCACAACTGCTATCTCAATAAGACCCAGCGTCCAGCCTTATGGTTGGTGCTGAAATGCGCTGTACAAGCTGTGAGAAATGGAAGTTTGATGCACGCAATACTGACATGATGTTGCCGCCATTCAAAACATGTTGTTTCTGCACCGAGAAAAGCTTTCGAAATGAAACACACGTCGCTAGAAAGACCATAGAGATGTGTGGAACACTAGTAACTTTATGGACTATTGAAGCAAGTTTAAAAGCGAGTTTTACTCGAAAATGTAGCTCACTGGCTCTTTTCTCGTCTACTTCCTGAAGTGCTGCTGAAATTAACGTGGCTTTGCAACGCGCTCGATAAATTGGACGGCCGAACTCTTTCGGATGAAAGAATCCTGCAACATCGACAAGGCGTACGTCACAGATGACGCTTAATTTCTCTCAATACGGGAATTACTTATCCTTGTATATTTTTTTAATGCAGTCTGTGCTGAGTTACGTTTTCTTTCTGTCTCTCTTCAAAATGCAACAATTTTATATGTCCTGCTACATATCTGCACTACGCTCTGGTATAATTGTTTCAACCTTGTAAGTGTGCTTGCAGATGTCGTATCACAGTGAGCAATGTATTCCAATGTTATTACAGTGTTTTGTTTTATACACAAATTTTCTGTCCCAAGCTTTTGGTATTGCCTCTGTTGTTTGAGTGATGTGTATATAGCAAGGGGTATCGGGCTCTATCAGGTGTTCATGCCTTTTTGTCAGCCGCTTAGATAAACAAATGCACAATTACAAGTTATTTGTAATTGCCTGAAATAAAGGTGAAAGAAGAAGGCTGTGAGAGCGCTACTGCGTTTTCTACGTTCACCCGGTCTGTCAGAACAGCTCTCATTGAATGCCCTGTCTGCGTGTCCAGGTGTGCATTTTTTTTTGTTTTTATTTCATATCTATCTCACTGTCCTCTTTCCTACCCTTTTCCACACCGCAAGGTAGGGTAGCAAACCATTTACTAGTACCAGGTTAACTATCCTGCCTTTTATTTTCTTATATTTCTCTCTCTGTTATCTACGCTATATGACTTCTAATTTCTGCATTCTGCGATTTAAGCTGAATGCAGAAAACAGAGCCAAAGCCTTCTTTAAGTAAAAGTAACGGACACAGTCTGTATACGTGATGAAGGTACTTCGAGGTGGCGAAATTCAACTAAATTACAACCGTCCAAAAATAAGACAATCTTGAAAAAGTTCCATCAGTCATTCGGTGGCTGTCGCTGCCCGTATCGCCTTCCCTCATCGCCCTTGATTCTTGCTGATGTCGCGCTCCGACAAGAGCAGAATTACGTCTGTCGGGAACGTGGAGGCACGCGCTAATGGTCTTCGATCAAATTCAATCTTCTCGCGGACCTCGTGCAGCCAAAGCCGAGTTTCAGCATCGCCACCCTCGGCCGGCTGGCTCGTAGACGCTGACGCGATCTTTTCTCGAATCGACCGAGAAAATGAACTCTGCTGTTCGGTTGGGTGCCGTCACAAGGCACGTTGAAGCGAGCATTTCACGCAGGCATCCGCACAACAAGCCGCATACTTCTAACGTACATGCATGTCATGTACAACATGATTTACATGCCACGCTCATGATGCGCTTACGGCCGTTTCGTTAGCTTGATATACACCAAATTTGGTATTGGGCGTCGTGAGTGTATGACGAACATAAATGTCAAGTGGTAATATGGAAATCATGATATGTCATGAGCGATATGACTTGCATTCCACGCTCATGGCGCGCTCGCGGCCGTTTCGTTAGCTTGATATAAATCAAATTTGGGATTGAGTGACTTGACTGTATGATGAACATAAACGACAAGTGGTAATATGGAAATCAGGACATGTCATGTGCGACATGACTTGCATTATATGCTCATGGCGCCCTCGCGGCCGTTTCGTTAGCTTGATATACACCAAATTTGGTATAGGGCGTCGTGAGTGTATGACGAACATAAATGTCAAGTGGTAATATGGAAATCATGACATGTCATGTGCAACATGACTTGCATGCCACGCTCATGGCGCGCTCGCGGCCGTTTCGCTAGCTTGATATACACCAAATTTGGTGTTGGGCGTCCTGAGTGTATGGCGAACATAAATGTCATGTGGGAATATGGAAATCATGACATGTCATGTGCAACATGACTTGCATGCCACGCTCATGGTGCGCTCGCGGCCGTTTTGTTAGCTTGATATGCATCAAATTTGGGATTGAGTGACGTGACTGTATGACGAACATAAACGACAAGTGGTAATATGGAAATCATGACATGTCATGTGCGACATGACTTGCATTCCACGCTCATGGCGCGCTCGCGGACGTTTCGTTAGCTTGATATACATCAAATGTGGTATTGAGTGACATGACTGTATAAGGAACATAAGTGGCAGGTGGTAACATGAAAATATTGGCATGCATGTCATCTACAACGCCATTGACATGCCACACTCATGGTGCGCTCGCGTCCAGTTCGCTAGCTTGATATACACCAAAATTGGTATTGCGCGACGTGACTCTATGACGAACATAAACGACAGGTCCTAACATGTAAAACATGATATGCAAGTTATGTAAAGCATGGTTTGTTCCTTCCTGGCTGCTTCGCATTACATCGATTCCCAGAGTGCGTGGGATCTGCCGGCTTTTTCCACTCCGCGAAAAGCGGCGGATTCGACCGGAAGTCGCAAGCGCCCCGCGCTGTTCAGCGCAAAACACGGCCAACTCAACAGCGAAGAGACGCACGTCTGCCCAGACGGTCAGGGAACGCGTTTCTGCAGACGCACCAGGAACGCGCACCCGCGCGATTCGTGTCGCCGATGCTGACACCTCCCTCTCTAGACACCATATCCACGGCCGCTGGATAAAAAATACCCAGCGGCCGTGCCATAGCACTGTGAAGGCGAGTCGCGCCTCGGAACAAAGAATGACTGGTGCGTCGCCGCGTCCATAGAGTTTTCTAAAATACACTAAAAGGAAATCTGGCGCTAGTGTCTATGGGAGCTGCAACGCACGGCGCTTCAGCCAGCATGGGAATGATGGGTAGTACACAAATTTGCCTAGTCTTGTCTAGTCTTCGTTCTTTTGGCTCCGTGTGGCCTGAATCCGCTTTGCCGCAAGACGAAGTTCAGCGAAGGTTTAGTAGTTACGCTTCACCACCTTGACCATATTAGGCTCACCGACTCAAACCGGGTCACGAAGTTCACAACGGTCCGTTCTTTTATTCGAAGCAAAACCAAAACACAGTAATAAACAAAGCCACAAGTGCTTTCGAAGCCGCAAGCACGAAGAGTAGGCAAATTTGTGTACTGCCCATCATTCCCATGGTGGCTGAACGATCGCAGCGCCAGAGTCCCCTCTAGTTAACTTTAGGAAACTATGGCTGCGTCAATTTGCGCTTTCATCGGAAGCGGATGTGCGCCAACGCCCCCCGGCCATTTGCTCCAGCGGGAGCACCTGTGCTCCATTGCCCTCCGCCGGAGTGGAGTGCTCCGGCGCAGAATTCGTCAAGCACTCCGAATCTGCCAATGAAATTCACCACGAGTTTAATTTCGCTTAATTCAGAGCATCATTAGCACTCATGGCACCGTTGTGCAATGAGAGTTATGGAAGAGAGATGTTGCATTAAAAACCGGCAGATCCCATGCATTGTGCAAATCGATGTAATGCGAAGCAGCTGTCAAGGAGCAAATCATGCTGTACATAACATGCATGTCATGATTTACATGTTAGGACCTGTTATTTATGTTCGTCATACAGTCACGTCGCGCAACAACCATTTTGGTGTATATGAAGCTAGCGAACTGGACGCAAGCGCACCATGACCGTGGCATGCAAGTCATGCGGTCATGACGTGTCATGATTTTTATACTGCCACTTGACATTCGTGTGTTTCATACACTCACGTCATGTAATACCGAACTTGTACACGAAGCTAGCGAAACGGCCGTGAGCGCACCACGAGCGTGGCATGTAAATCATGTTGTGGAGTCGCGCTCATTATGACTTGCAACACGCGAGCGCGTGGCCTCACGAGTTCAAATATTGCGCATGGCTTCCACTAGCCCTTATTTCCATTACTAAACGCGTTTCTCTCACTTGGCTAGGATACCAAATAAGAAAATAATATTTACTTGTTGAAATAAAAACAAGTTGAAGCGATGGGCAACCTTTGAACTGGCGAGGACACGCGCTCCCGTGTTGTAAGTCATATTGAGCGCGACTGTACATGACAAGGACTTCATGATTTTCATTTTGCGATCTGTCATTTATGTTTGTCACACAGATACGTCACGCAATACCAAATTTAGTGTGTATCAAGCTAGCTAACTGGCCGCGAGCTTGCCATGAGCGTGGCATGCAAGCCATGTTGCACATGACATGTCACGATTTTCGTATTACCACTTGCCATTTATGTTGGTCATGCAGAAATGTCTCACCCTACCAATTTTGGGATATATTACGTTATGGGAACGGACGCAGGAGCACCAGGGCCATGGCGTGTAAATCATACCATTCATGACAAATTAGTCACGATTTTCATGACACGACCAGTCATTCATGTTCGCCATACAGTCATGTTATGCCGTACCAATTTCGCTATAAATCCCATTAACGATACGGTCTGGAGAGCGCAAAGTCGTAGGCGGCTAGATAGATAGATAGATAGATAGATAGATAGATAGATAGATAGATAGATAGATAGATAGATAGATAGATAGATAGGTAGATTAGATAGATAGATAGATAGATAGATAGATAGATAGATAGATAGATAGATAGATAGATAGATAGATAGATAGATAGATAGATACGCTCAAATGGGATAGATAGATAGATAGATAGATAGATAGATAGATAGATAGATAGATAGATAGATAGATAGATAGATAGATAGATAGATAGATAGATAGATAGATAGATAGATAGATAGATAGATAGATAGATAGATACGCTCAAAGTCGCCGAAGTTCGCTAAGAAATGCTTCGCATTTAAAGAGACCAGGTTTCGTTAACATCCTGGAACATGCCGGTACTAGAAGATGCAGCCAACTGTGCACATTAACGGCGAAACCCTTAGCCGACGTCGTTAGCGACCGGTCGACTTCAAGCCTGTCGGGAAAGTGCCGCTGTTTAGAACTTGTAGCGGGCTGTCACAGCGAACCGCGCCACTACTGAGACGCAAATTCAAGCCGCGGAATATGTACACTCTGCAGGGCTCTGCATCACTCAAGGTCTGTGTATGGAGCTATACGGTTGCTGTCGCCGTAACACTTCGCAAGTATTGCTCGAACACACGGAAGATTTACATCCATAGGCGTGCGAGTGAGGGGGGGAAGGGAGGTGGCCGCCCTCTTTAATCACATAGGAGGGGGGAGGGGGGGGGGGGCAAAGAATGGTTCATACGTTTACTCAGTTATGACCACGCAAAACCATTGATGTAGCATTTCAATAACGTTTTATTTCCCATCTTTATTTCGGAAAAGCCATTGAACAAACGCCGGCCATTGTGATAAGCTCAACATTGCTCTTTTTTTTTTCATTCACTGTGCGGCATATTGTCCTTTGGACATGACCTACGGGAGGGGGGGGGGGTTGCGATGACGCTTTGCCCCCCCCCCCCCCCCCTAATGAGAGGAACCCTGCGCACGCCCATATGTCTTCCGTACGGCTGCCACTCGTACAAATTAGAACTTCCGACTCTAAGATGGTTTAAACCGACGCTTTTAAATGCGAAGCATTTCTGACCGAACTTCTGCCCCTTTGGGCATATCTATCTGTCTCTCTAGCCGGCTACGACTTTGTGCTGTCATGGTCGCTTCGATGGCTGTATGTATGCCAAAATTGGTGTGGTGTGGCGTGACTTCATGAAGAACATAAATGACAGGTGGTAACATGGAAGTCATGGCATGTATGTGATATGCGGCATGATTTACATGCGACGGTCTTGGTGCTCTCGCGGCCGTTTCGTTAAAATGATATGTGTCGAAATTGGTACGGCGTGACATGAATGTATGACGAATATGCATGAACAGGTCGTAACATGAAAATCATGAAATTTATTTCATGTAGGTAAGGCCTGATTTACATGTCACGCTGATGATGCGCTCGCGGTCGTTTCGCTAGTATGATATATATCATAATTGGCAGGGCGTGACATGACCGAATGAAAAACATAAACGCAGGTTGTAGCATGAAAATTATTAAATTCGTGTCATGTACGGCATGATTCACATGCCACGCTGATGGTTCTGTCACGGTCATTTCAATAGATTAACATATGCCAAAGCTGGTATGGCACGACACAACTGCATGACGGACCTAAATGGCAAGTGGTAACATGAAAATCATGAAATGCATGTCATGTCGGCCACTATTTACATGACACAGTCTTGGCGCGCTCGCGGCCGTTTTATTCACTACATATACACCCAAAATTGAGATTACATAACATGAGTGCATGATAAACATATATTACAGGTCATGTATTCCATATACCAGAATATACGTTTCATTAACGTGGTATATGCTATATTATACGTGCATGCATGCATAAAAAACATATGATAGTGAATGGCACGTCATGACATGAATGCCTTCATTTACCTCATAGACAAACAATGTGGTTTATTCAATTTCTCGCTCACTGCTCCGCATTACATCGATTACGACAGTGCGTGGGATCTGCTGGACTTTTTGGACACTTTTGTTTGTTTAACGGCGTGGTGATTTGTTGTTCTACGTAAGCATATATTTGCTTAATTCAATTTATTTATTGTGCATTAATTTCAGTGAACCGTTCTGTTCATTTCTTTCTTTTTCATTTATACGTTTTTTTTTCTTTCTGGAGTCATTCATTAGTTAAAGGATAGATGCGCACTGTTTAGAAGTAGCGTCATAACCTTTGCGCCCACGTGTACTACTGCTTTTAGTGAAGTCGTTACAAATAGTATCATCGTCATCAGCCTGACGTCGCCCACTGCAGGGCAAAGGCCTCTCCCATGTTCCGCCAATCAACCCTGTCTTGTGCTTTCTGCTGCCACGTTATACCTGCAAACTTCTTAGTCTCATCTGCCCACCTAATTTGCTGTCTCGCCCTCACGCGTTTGCCTTCTCTTGGAATCCAGTCAGTTACCCTAATGACCAGTGGTTATCCTGCCTGCGCGCTACGTGCGTAGGCAGGACAACCGCTATTCATTACAAATAGTATACTGATCTGTACAAAGTTGTGATTTATAGTTTGTTGATAGCGGATCTTTTCACCTAAAACAGCGTGAAAAAATAAATGCATACAACAAGGTGCTCGAGTAGTGTGCATTTATCACGCTGTTTACGCTATAATACACCTGACCTGTTTTATTTATTAATTAGTAATTCATTAACATCTAATTAATCCATCTATCTATTCATTTATTTATTTGCTTGTTTTCATTTCCTTTCTCCATGAAGTTCTCTTTATTTTATCCCTTGTCCTTTAACTTTGCTTGCTTGATGTCTTCACTGTTTACACGAATACACTTGGGCATCTATCAAGGCAGATGATGCTTAGACATAGCAGACGTCAACACTTGAATAAGGCATACGTAACGGCTTTTTTTGTGTTGTTCCAAGGAATTTTTTCTTCGCGTCTGAAAGCACACAGAAAAAGGGCCATGAGGCAACGTCATTTAGTTCTGTAGGCTATAGTGCAGCTGCATTACCCTTTCCTATAATCTATGAGGTTATAGTGAGCATGGATAACTGATAACTGGTATCGTAAGTTCAAGAGTGTACGGTGTTCTGGTTTGAACTCACCCGAAAGGTGGAAAGCTCCGTAGTAGCGCATGCGAAGTAGGTCGATGACGTCGCTGCCCATGCTCCCTCCTTTCGCGTCACTCACTTCGAATGGAACGATTCTTGGTTGACATAGGATGGTTGCCTCTGAAGTAGCATCGATCTGCGATCCATATGCGGTGAGCATGCGGCATAGCACCGGGAATGCATTTCCTCTGCTGGCATCCTCGGCTCTGCAGTCCAGCTTACGTACACAGCGCGATCGACCTCACCACGTGCCGCACATCAGCAGCACTTCTTTGAGCGGCTGATGCGCGAGAACCCGACATCCTACTTACCTCTAGCTGCACGTCTGAGAGAGCCGAGCTAGTTCAGCCTCCTTTCCCAAAGGGCGCCCGTCTACACACGACCAACTCTCTTGAACTTCTTGTCTTCGGTGAGCTTTGAGTGGTTTTTAGTGCTGTTCTTCGCGATTAATTTATCTGGCCAAAATTTCGTACAGTCTCAGTGTAGTACATTCTGTGAAAACACGTGTATCACCCGTGATTGGTTGCCAACTTTGTTAGGGTAACAGTGCATAATTATGCGGCCTTTCAGTAGGTGTTGATAATAATTATCTTGTCCGTTAATCTCAGCGCCAGTTATTTTTCCATCTCGATATTGGCGTTCCTTTCAATCTATATCATGTTCACCATCGACCGTGAGCATCATATACATGTGGTGGCAAAAGTATGTGCGCCTTCTACCGACCATACAAGATGTCTGCATAAGAAGCAAACGAATAATTACTTAATTATACTTAAAAATATCTTCGTCCTTTCTTGAACAGGTGATCAATAAATAAGTGACAGAAACCTTTATTTTCTTTCCCCTTACCTAGTGCAGACATACTACACCCCACTAGATCCTGAAATGGCTCCAGCCGCAGTATTTTCCGCAGTACGTCTCGGGACCCGTTTGGTCCTTTCATCAGGTGCTGTTACTTGCTCAGGGGTTCACTCCCTTCATTAAGGAGTGGACGAAACGGGCCCCGAAACGTCTGGTCCATCTACAACTGCGCGGGTAGTCACTTCAGCGTCTAATATTCTTTCACCGAGAGAGACAAATCTCTGTCGACATGTTTAACCCTATCTATACCTTCCAGCACTCAGACACTGGTGAGCACTTCCCATGCGTGTGACACTGGTCGACTTATTTCGGAATATTAAATAAAACTCAAAACAACGAACAAGTGATGCAAATTAGGTCATATATGGTTACGTAAGATAGATAAGTATGCTTAGCTCAGGTATGATGCGATATGATTAGAGTTGATGGGAAGCATGCTCCACAACAGCAGAGGGCGCGGAATAAAATGGCGCGATGAAATGAGGAAATTCCAACGCACAAAATGGAATCAACTTGCTTAAGAGAAGACTAAATGGAGATCGTTGGGAGCGGCCTTCTCCTGCAGATAATATTAAAAAAATAGGCTGATGATGATGAAGATTACAACGCTGCCCCAACGCGCCTCGCATGACTCGCACTAACCACTGCAACGAGTAGAAAATAAGGTGTCGCTCCCACGCGTACGGTATCGATGAGAAGGCAAGCGTTTGTGGCATCTCGTTTACTTCTGTCTTTAATATTTTAGCAGTTAACCGCATCAACGAGCCCGAATCTCAGCCTTGTTATGGCGACACATTCGAACCCCGACGCGTCAAAAAGGTGACAGCCGCCTATATTGCCAGCATCCGCCTAGGGTCGTGCAGCCACAGATTGTGTGCACGCGGTGAGGAACCTTAGAAAAGGAAGACAAGGGAGGGGAAGACAGACATTTTGTGTTGTTTTCCCACAACACTGAAATGGAATAATATTTGTGCTCTTCCACGTTAACCTCGTACTCTCAGGCTCTCTCTGTCGCCGAGCGATTCTCAGCGACGTCTCTTACCCGTTGTGCAAACAGAAAGTCCGTTCTATTTTGTGAACCGAAGAAAAAAGCCGCGTGTACCAAATGGTGAGTGCGCCACTGCTTGCCTCGCATTCTTCCGCACTTGGTCCTTGGAGAGAAACGCGGCTGTAGATGGAAGACACGGGCAGAGTTGACGCCGTAGTAATACGGGTACGAGAAAAGAGAAAGTGGAAATGGCCAGACAACTAAGGCCGCAACATCCGCGTGACTACTTCTCGCACGAAGGCTGCCACCCTGATGGTCCCGGTTGTCTTGAGTCCCGGCGACCTGCCGAGCAAACAGTCAAAGGACATCGAAACTTCCTCCGCCCACTGCAGGCGTTATCCGCTGCCCTGGTCGGATGGAATTTCACGCGAAGAGTAGCGGCCCTGAGTTAACGAGCAAACGCTTTCCTTTCTCCCTTTGTTCCTCTCTTATGCTAGGTTTTCGACTTCAGTTTCCTATTAACCAGCAAAAGCTGCACAGGTTATTCAGCAATCAACCGAACAAGTCCGAGCATTCCATGATTTCAATGATGGCAGTGATGCCATTTGGCCATTTATGTGCTTTCACTCTTTGAAGCCGCAGATTTACAACGGACAGAGGCGGAGACGTGACACACACTGCTATAGACAGGAGCTAAGTTTCAAGGTTTAACGAAAACTTTACAACTTGTCGTCATCGGTGTCGTTGCTTAGCAGTAATTCATGTGGAGAAGTATTCTTCGGCACTTCAGTTCGAGAGTGGCTGTTGTGCGGGCTGCGCATCATGTTAGGTCACATCCGTAGTCTGGGCGACAGCCTTTTTCTGCTCTAAGTGCATAGCAGGAATCTCCATTTTAATTTGGGTGCGGGAAAGCCTGCACGTCATCGCTAGTCCCATTGTGGTTGTATATAACAGTAATGTAGTGCACCACTCATTAACTAAGTAGAAAGCGTTTTTACACTTCCCTTCGTGATAATCAAGCTGCCGAAGCCTGGAATAGAATACGAGGGTTAGGTTTTAGCAGAAACATACCACAGATACGCAACCAACTGGCGAGCCCCCCCTGTGTTGGGGTACTACGTCACTGACCCTTTAACAAAAGAGCGGCCAAAGCAGGCTCGCACATACACGCACGCGCACACCAGCAAGCTATAAAATCCTAACCGAATGTGCATCTGTAATCTGATGACTCTACGATTCCATGCGCCACCAGTCAGTATCGAGGCTCTGTACGTAGTTTGTTTTGTTCTACGATGTTGTAGTGCTGGTGAAGCACGTACTGTCAGTATAATAAAGCACAAACAACCTCTTGAGCAATATATGTGCGTGACGTAACACACCTCTAAAACAGCTCCATCAATGCGCAACGTTAAACTGAAGCATCTAGAACCGACCAGCTCGTTGTGGACTTTGACTTGATAACAAAACAGGCGCGTTGGCGATGACACTGACGATAGGCGCTAATTATGTCAGATACATCATTTTTTGATGTGAAACGGAGTAGCGACAAGCGTGATGCTTTAAAAGTGTCAATCTAGTGCTCCCGACGGAGCATCCCGTTGCCATCGTATTGTGCGGGGGGCAGATCCCATGTGTCTGAAATCCTATTTGAGTATTTATTAAGGCGAAAGACTTATTAGCCTCTTCATGTGTCAATGTTGGAGGTTACCATAGAGAGCCGACGACCTTGACGCGAAACGTGCTGTGATGAAAAAATCCTTTTTCGGATGCGTGCGGACACAGCTGTGAGTCAATGAAAAAAATTCCTCATCTCCCGCTAAAGGGAACGATGTGTGGATGCGAAGGAGCGGGAGAAACGTCGCCGCTCTCGTTTCGCGGCAGCGGCCCGGGCGCTCATTGCGGCGCTGTTCGGGAGAGAGAATGAGGCGCGCTCCATCTTTTTTATACCGCGGAAGTACCGTGGTGCCCCCCGGCGGAGTATGCAGCTGTCGCACCACCTGTCGCGCGCCGCTCCGTAGAGGATTCCTAGAGGAGAGAACCGTAGAAGAGGAGAGAGAGAGGGGACACGCATGCGCTGTGGGTGTGTGGGACGCGGGAGCCGCTTCGTAGAGTAGAGGATTCCTAGAGTAGAGAAGGCGGGTGAGCGTGGGAGAGAGGACGCGCATGCGCTGTGGGACGCGGGCGCCGCTCCATAGAGTAGACGATTCCTAGAGTAGAAAAAGGGGGGTGAGCGTAGGAGAGGAGAGATAGGGGGGAGGGGACGCGCATCCGCTGTCGGTGTGTGGGACGCGGGGGGCCGCTCGTAGAGTAGAGGATTCCAGAGGAGAATAGGGGGTGAGCTTAGGAGAGGAGAGAGAGGGGGGACGTGCATGCGCTGTCGGGGTGTGGGACGCGGGCGCCGCTCCGTAGGGCAGAGTATTCCTAGAGGAGAGAAAGGGGGGTGAGCATAGGAGAGGAGAGAGAGGGGGGACGTGCATCCGCTGTCGGGGTGTGGGACGCGGGCGCCGCTCCACAGAGTAGACGATTCCTAGAGGAGAGAAAGGGGGTGAGCGTAGGAGAGGAGAAAGAGAGGGGGGAGGAGACGCGCATGCACTGTGGGACGCGGGAAGGAGGGACGGACTAAGCCCCTTCCAAACACATGCAAGCAAGATCAAGGAATGGGGTCAACCTGGGCGCCACACACCACCTGCCTAGCCATTGCTAAGCAGCCTCTCTGGTCTCGGCCATGACTCTGGTGGCTGTAGTGGTGGTTGACGGCCTTATATTGTACTACAGTGTTCTGGTTCGCATAGTGGTTGCTTCCCTACTTCATGAAAGTGGCCGGACGCGGGACACGGGAGCCGGGATGGACGCGGGAGGGACGGAGATAGCCCCGAGCATAAGATGCTTCTCATCTAAAAAAAAAAAACATGGCTGAACCCTCTGTCAAAGGAATCGGTATAACACGAAAGTGAAACGTGTCTTCACAGAGGTAGTTGAACGTTTATTATGCATTGTTTCACCACAAGGGCGAAGGAATGAATGCTACAGCAATGTCACGCGAAGAACGGCAAGCAGCTCGAAACTTGCTGCGCGCACCTCAAGCAGAAAGGACGCACGAAATGAGTATACACAGGACGGGCGCGGACGGTCACAGCTCGACACCTAAAGCGCGCTGCACTAACACAAAGAAAGACGCACGAAACGACCGCACAAGTATACACAGGACGAGCACGAACAACTGTCACAATTGTTACTTCGTGTGTGAGCAGCGCGCTCCTTTCGGCTGCAGCGAGTGAAGTGACCTTCGTGCACTCTTTAAAGGGACACTAAAGCGAAACAATGACTTGGTTTAGATTGAGAAACTGCACTCTGAGAACTCTAATGTCATATGTTTCACTATCATAAGTTCATTATTAGCGGAGAAAATCAAGGTTGAAGTTTTATTTTTAAATTTGCCACCGATATCTGCGCGCGTCAAGTCAGAAATTCCAAATGTCTTTTTCGTATTTTCGCGGCATTGGCTCGATGAAATTTTCTAAAGCTTCGTTTGCTAGATCTATATGGCACCCACAGATGACAATGCAGCTTATTTATATCGATTAGAAGCTACGTAGAACTCCGTAGACGCCTTCAAAATCTATGACGTCACAGTGTTTGGTGCGGGAATCTCAAGGTGGCGTCTCCACCCGCATTTTCTTTTCGCGTGTTTTCTCGCTTACCAAGCGTCGTGTCGCGGTAAGAGTGGTGCTTTCGGGGTTGTTAAATTGCACTTAACTAATACGCGAAAAATCGTTTTGCCCTTTAGTGTCCCTTTAACCACTGTAACTTCAAAGCAAACTTGCGGTGGAAGCACAAGACGTACAAAGCGCCCTAACGGCACCAATGCCGCAATCGTGAGATAAGCGCGCGCGCACGAGCGGCCACGCCCCGTGGAGGCGCGCGAGTATCGCAGCGAGAGGGGCGACGACCTTCAGAGCGCGCCCTCCGCTCCCTCCGCGCCACCTTTCCGCCATCTCGCTAGTGATGACAAAAACGCGCTGAAGTCGACGAGCTCTGAGGACTGCCAACGGTATATGGTGTATATAAATAGCTTGCCGTTAGCAAGTTGAAGTACGTACGCTCCTGTGGCCAAGTGGTTTCTCGCCGCGCGCTGCGGAGCGAGAGGTCGTAGGTTCGACGCCCGGCAACGGAACTGTTTCTTGTAGTTTTTTCTTTGCACTCTTTTAGTTTATATATTTACAACGTCATATCTGTGACGGAAATACGTCAGTGGAACCGTGGCGGACCCCGGCATTAAACGTTTTCGTGTTAAAAAAAAACTCGTATGCGTGCGCAGCCGACGCCTCTTCTCCATGTGCTCTGCAGAGTGACGGTTGTTATATCACACAAAAGTGAGCGTTGCACATTTACTTCAGACCGGGCCCAGTCGCTTCGGCTTCGACTGTTGCCGGCGGTCGGGGACGATCAGCCGAGCGATGGAGCGTGCCCGCCCTTGTGGATCGGGGGGGGACAACCACATCAGTATGTCACAGCGAAAGAAGCACTTGTCGGTGCTCGTGCTTCTGCGTCTGTACAAGCACGATGCCGAAGACAAGAGAATCCCCACTTTCGCCTTCTTGTGTTGCAATAGTGTAACATTTACCCACCTCTTCTTCCTTTCTTCACTAGCTTTGAATAATGGAACAACATCACGCTCGCACTCATCGCAGTAGACAATACAGCTAGATTCAAGCCTTGTCAGACCTCATTCGCACAGCTTTTATTATGATTTAGGTCGCACTTACGTCTGCTCAATAGTCACGCTCTTTCAGCAGCGCTTAATTTGAAAAACGCGCTCACGCTTTTGCCGAATGTGTCATGCTTAGCCTGCAGGCGTAAAAAGTGGGCAGTTTACTGAACCTCTACGATTCGTAGTGGAACAATTCGGACACAAAAAGAGCCCGGAACGATGGCAATTAAGGCCCCGCAGTGGTTCCGTGCGCCACTGTATTTGTATAGCAGGCAGGGTCTCTCACGCTGCTCCACCATATCGATCCGTAGTCATACACTCGACACAACAGGCTGTTCGCAAACACTGCCGTCGTGAAACACCGAGAGGCACCAGACCAGCATGTGCTCTTTGTGCGAAGACCCTTTGTGTGAGATCGCCTTATCACCCCGACAACCCGCTCTTTCCGTTGTCTCGCGAGCTTCGCCATCGTGTCTCCACCTATTGAACAGCTTCGCCATAGTGTGCGCATAGCCCAAGACGAGCTCCACGAGAGAGGAAAAAAAAAGTGGACGTGTCGGGCCGCAATGTTTCTTAGTGTAACACACTTCTGTCATTGTTTGTTGCAGCTTGATCTGAGGGCGTCCCGTTGTAATGTATACTGATTGATTCAGGTCGCGCCACGCGAGAAAAGAAAGGAATGCTCGTTTGTGGGCCGTGAGTGGTTCTGCTCGCTGCACTCCCATAGAAAGGCAGCAGGAGCAAGATGGAAGGTGGTCTACGAGAGTTGAGATCGGAAGCTTGCTATCGCACTTCCGTCGACAGAGAGCCAGGCCTTATTCTCCTATTTTGCCCCCCCCCCCCCCCTCCCTCCGGTCAAGGCTGTCCTGTTGCGAATTCGAGTTCATCATTCGAGAAGTCATAACCACTCTGTCTGTGGTGTATATCAGCACTCTGAACAGATTGCTATTGTTGAAAAGATGTACCAAAGGCCTACAGAACGTAAATTACATTTTTTAAGGTACAAGGGAGCAGTTTTTTCATCAATTGTAAACATACCCCTATTGAAAATCTTTGGTTGGTGTATGCTGGAATCGTTGCTGGATATGGTGGAAACAATAGTGGATGCGGTGGAAACAATAGTGGATAAGCTGGAAGCTGTGGTGGTCATAATGGCTGATGATGGCGAGACTGGAAAAAATGGTGGCAGATGGTGACGGTGGTGGCGAGCCAATGATGGTGACAGTGGAAAATGCTGGCTGATGGTGGCTATACAAAATATGTTTTGGTGGATGGCTTGGTGAACAACCTAGATGACGGTGGCATAGTGGAAACATGGTGGATGATGGGGGCATGATGGAAATGCACGTGGCACAGTGTGTGAAATAGCTGTCACTTTCAACGTTTCCCTCTCGAATGTGCAGACAAATGTGTTTACCGTCCAAATAAGGCAACGCCGATCATACGCTTTCTAGCACACATTTTTTTTTATTCATGCGGTGTCAATACCACCTCAACTTTTGTGGAGCGCAGAATCTGTGAATGTTTACATCAGGGGTCTCAAACTCATCTCAGGCAGCGGGCCACAGTCGCAGAATTTAGTCCCGCACGGGCCGGGTCAGGGAAGAATGTAAGAGCGGGGAGGAGGGGGGGGAGGGGTTAGTTGGTACACATTGTCAGCAAACACTACCATTGAAAAGAAAACATTTCCCATATCTCATATACGGGTCATTTCTGAAGAAGATTTGGAGCCAGGAGTCCATCCAACAACATGTCAATACCGATCTGCAAAATGAGTAAAATCTGGACGCCGATTCTGAAATACAGTTTTTGTTTCACGGTTACGCTTTAACACATGGTGACCACATGGGATGCCTCACGAACACAATGCTTTAGGCAAGTCATGCCTTTGTAGCTCACGAACGTACTTATTATGGAAATGAAAAAAAAATATGGGACGAACATAGCAATGTGCGGGCCGCGGGCCGCATGCGGCCCGCGGGCCGCGTGTTTGAGACCCCTGGTTTACATTGGGTGCACGTACTTATATCAATTTGGCATCCGTGATGTGGTGCTGCATTGTGATGTTTACATGTCTGGAGGTGTCGGCGTGAACAGCGACGGTAAACGTGTTACATCGCCGCGCAATTCTAGAAGTAAATGAGACCTTTCAACTGGTTGACCAGAAAGTAGCCGCCACTTGATATCGCCACGCTGGAAACGCAACTCTAAGGAAATTCGAGCACACTTATACCTCAGCTGCACTTTAAGGTAACAGTGAAAATGTGTGCGAAGCTAAAATGCACAATTTTTTACCTTCGGCATGAGTCGAGATAAGCCCCACCAAGTATGACTTCCACCATCCAATTCTACCACCATGATTTCCACCAAAGTTTAGGCCTAGCGTACCGACCGAGTGCGTCTACGTGTCATCGGCGCTTCTCGGTTTCAGGATACACGATTCCGACGAGTACGAATGACTTTACAGCACAGCTGTGGCATCGGTTAAACTAAATGAAGCTATTTTTCTTGTGTACGGCGTCCGCACAAGAAGCGATGAGCATCGATGCGACGCGCTTCCAGCAAACGCCTCCGGTTACCGATAGCCGCTGGTCGCACTCGCCAGCACTTCTGTGGCTCGCATGCGAGAACACAGATTTGTGAATTCGTACGCCTAGCTGAATCAATATGATGAGATATATTTCCCGCAAACTGCATTTATTTTTGGCCTAACCGTTACGTAGTTATACCTAACAATAGCTACACAGATCAGGGCGCTGGCACGGCCGCGCTCTACGTTGCGCGAAAAAAAAAAATCACAGTTCTCGAATGAGCTTAGAGTCGACACGAAGCATCTGCACATGTTTCCCTATGGAAAGAACGAGAAACGGATATAATAATCTAGGCAGTAACAGCTGGTTGATATGTAAATATATAGTTTTTAGTAACGTTGTGAATTGTAACAGAAATTTAGTGCTGTGGCCATTATCGGCATGCCATTCGTTACTGGAAACTGTTTTCTTAAGTTTAATAAGTATGCATATTTTAGTAGGAGGTGAAGATCGTGTCTGTCTCGTGTATGCGACATACAACGCTGAAGTTAAGCGGTGTGTTAGCGTTGACTAGTCATTCTGCGATCCCTTAAGCAAGTTTCAGAGTGGCGTAGTGCCTTTGATATGGTATGTCATGTCACACTTTTTGATATATTAGAACATGCTGGCCTGGGTTCTATTCTGTGTGAAGGAGTCAGAATGTCATATCAAAACTGTACCACCATCTTAAAAAAGCGCGAAAAAACCACGACGGACAAAAGGGAGTAGACAGGACGACCAGTTTGGTTGTAAGTGGAGAACTTACAGAACGCATTGATGTTCGTTCGTCTGTAAGGCAGGGATGCCCATTGTCACCATTGCTGTTTGCTTTGTTTTTAGAGCCCCTCTGTAGGAAAATCATTAACAGTGATCAAATAAGAGGTTTCCGGCTGCAATCCTGTAATGTACGAGTGCTTGCCTATGCTGATGTTGCATTTATAGGTACTGACATGGAAAGTGTGAGAACAGCACTGTAGATCACGCAGAGCTTTTGCGACCAAACTGGCAGTTTATTGAACAGAGACAAAAGTTTTGGATTATGGTATGGTTCCTGGCAGCAGACACCCACCAGGGTTGCCGTTGGTGGCTACTTTGCGCCAAATTGGCTACTTTTGGACCCCGTTGGCGACGAAAATTTCCAGTTGGCGTCATGGCTCTTTTTAAAGCTTGTGGCTTTACTTATTCAAATTGGTTTTATTTATTCATCAATAGTAAAGACTCAGTTGATAATACTGCTTGTGTTCTATTTGGCTAGAAATTTGGCGATAATATCAAATGACATGGATACTTTGGCTACTTTTAGCGTGAGTTCTGCCGCCTTTTCATGTCCACCCAACGGCAACCCTGACACACACAGTCTTTGAGAAACTGCAGTGGAGCACTGTACCCAACAAATACCTAGGGGCACCACTAGATAGACATAGGGAAAATACGCAGTGTTGGAGAGACAAGGAGGATGAAATGAGCACAAAGACTTCATGATGGGGTGGGCGGGATTTGTCAATATTTGCAAGATCCATGGTATGTAACGTTTTTTTTGGCAGCTAAAATATGGTACGTTCTCCAGGTTCTCTACTGCACAAGAAGTAACATTCAGCGTTTTCATAGGATTTTTGCAATATTTGTCTGGAATTCTAAATACGAGCGAACATCTCGGACTAATCGTTTCCGTAAGGTCAGAGAAGGTGGGTTGGAGTTAAGTCACCTTTTTTCGAAAGAGGTCATCAGTACATTTTTATTCTTAAGAGATTAACAAGACCCTTTCATCCGTACAATAATTCAGGTCATGTTACCGGGGGCTATATCAGAATTTGTTTTCTCCACCATGAACAGCGGTCCGTATAAAGTATCCCGCTACTTATGCGAGGTGGTCTCTTCCTATAGGTTTCTTATAATAGATTTTCAATTCAACACTTAAGCAACGTTCCCAGGAAGCGCCTACGAAAAGACCTGGTAGACATAGTTTCTCCTGCCCCACTCTACAGAACCATTTACGGGGAGGGACCGGGAAGGGATGTCCTGAAACGCGTCAAGAATATGTTACTTCCACCTGGGGTTTAAACGTTTTTCTTTAAACTTCACACGGGCACACTACCTGTGAAAACATGGCTTGAAGAACAAGGTATGTTTGTGCCGTGGGGAGTGAATTGTCTTTTGTGTAACAAACCGGAAACTGTAGAACATGTTTTTATTGACTGTTGGGATGCTGTGTTTGATTGGGATGTCCTGCAGAGAACATTGAAGAAGGAGCTACCAATTGACGCCTACGGTAGTCGTTTTCTGCATGTTCGAGAAAATAGTGTCCCGTATGACCTCTACGCTTCTAGGACTTTATAGCATATGGAGGTCACGTATGGATATACGAAATGCTGAGCCCCAAGCGCATTCGGTTAATGCATATTTTGTTGAACAGGTGACGAAGCTCAGAGAAGTGCTGGAGCACCGAGCGGCAAGTGATGAAATGCTTTGTATATTAGGTACATTGAAACTGCTAAAAGTGCATAAGTAAATGCAGCCAGCCTCACGCATGCTGACGGGTGATGTGTGGCACATGTGTATATGTATATAATGTATTAACATTGCAATAAAGATAAAAAAAGCGTGGCGTAGTGGTAAAGTACTCGGATACGAAAGTGCCGCGTTCGACTCCACGTGACGGAAGGCTTTTTTTTTCCAAGCGTATTTTTTTTTATTTTGCACTCATGCTTTCTTCATTGTTTTCTATGCAATTACTTATGTATGGCAGCTGGGCATGATGGTCCTGACGGTTTAGAGCCGTTTAGCGCTACGTTGGTTTCCAGCATCCATCACACTCCAGCATCCATCATACGCCAGGATACACCATATGACAACATGTTCCAGCACCATAATCCACCATAATGATGGATGGTGTAATCCACCGTTCCTATGGTGGACAGATTTTTAATAGGGACATTAATGCTGAATACATACGCTAAAGGAAATATTCAAGACAAAATGAAATACCATCGTAACATATGTCTCTTTTCGTTGCACGAATTGAAATAGCATTTTTTTGCATTTGTTCAAGTGGCTAAAGTCGCATTATTTCGGATTTGTGCTCATTTTACGATTGATGCAGTGAAGCCTGGAGTACCATGGCACAATCAATATGTTTTAACTGCTAATTTTTTGCACAGTTTATATGCTTTAACTGCAAATACATACGATGTAAACTGCACTGAGGACTCGGTGCGTCATTTTCAAAAAGTGCCGACTTTGATAATCAGCTTCAAATTAAGTACTCGTTTAATTGGTGATACAGCTTACGAATAAAATTATTAGCCAGTTTCATAAAGCGAAAATTTATACCATTTCTAATTGCCCGTCCTTGTCAGAATGTATGAGCCTACCTGTCACAGTGGTTTATGATGGCAGCATTCCAATAAAGGACACCGATGCATTTTCTCCGCATGCCGCGAAAAATTCCCAATTTTTGTGCGTTTAGATTACCTCTGAATATACGGCAAAATAGCTGCACGATGCCTGAGCAAAATTCTTTCTCGCACGAGTTGCTTAGGAACAGCCTGGCAGTTCGGTGCTCGAGTTACGATCACATTGTGCCAACCGAATGTGACTGTGGTGCGCACAGGGAGGTCCAGAAAGAGGGCGCCAAGTCGGCATAATAATAATATGTGGGGTTTTGCGTCCCAAATCCACGATATGATTATGAGGGACGCCATATATAGTGGAGGGCTCCGGATATCTTGACCATCTGGTGTTCTTTAATGTGCACTGACATCGCACAGTACACGGTCCTGTACCATTTCGTCCCCATCGAAATGCGACCGCCGTGGCCGGGATCGAACCCGCGACCTTCGGGTCAGCAGCCGAGCAACGTAGCCACTGATCCATCGAGTCGGACCCAAGTCAACATTCCAAGATCTGTTTATTTCCCACCTTTGGACAGAAAAAGGTGAAGGCCAAAGGCAGACCGTTTTAACGAGCACGTCATCATTCAATTTTCTACTTTCGCATCTGTAGCGAAGCTTGTATTTGATTTATTTAGAACTGGACCAACCAAAGGGGGGGAGAGGAGGGCTGCGATAGAAGCAAGGTGTAGGATAGGGCTAGTTGGAATGAAAATGCGTGCCGTTATTTTACGAAACAACTGTGTTGGCCCTCACCCTAATGATAGCACTAAACTCATCATTGAGGCGGCGGCGATAGCAAATGGCAGCTGCGTCAGCAAGCCATCCATCGCATTAACAAAAAAGGAACTAGAATACTTAAATTCACCGGCACGTGTTGTTCCGGCGTAGTTTTTCAGCGTTTTGTTTAGTTCTTGTTTTCACCCTTGTGCTCTGCTTGATATGGTTGTGATCTCGTGTGAGAGGTATACATTTCTGTGCTGCTTTAATAAATGTTAGCTGGAAGTTAACGCTGTCCTCGTCGTTCCCTTGTCCTCTGTGTACCTTTTGCGCTTAAGTTTTAACACTGCGATAGAAGTTGGCTCCCCTTAATGGAAAAGTTTGGGCACGCCTACGCTTTCAGGGCTCAGAAACAAAACTAGCGACCACACTTTCCCTCGGCATCTGGATCACAACTGTTGCCTTTTGAAAGGCTTCTGCCTCAGCTCTCTCTCTTTGTCACTAACTTTCTTAGATGTTTTGTTTCTTTATGTTTACAATATATCGCCCAATTGGTAATCGACTTGAAAGTGTTTGCTTCATGTCTGCCACGGGGCAAAACTGTCCCCTTTGAGGAGGAGGAAACAATTTCGTTATTCTCGCATTCGAGGCACACCTATTTCACAAACGCATCTTTTCTAGATGTAGCTTGCCCGATCGACATTTTCCATATATTGTTTCAGCAATATCTCTTAATTCAGTAGTTTTACCTTGTCTGAAAGAAGGGCGAGAATATTGTGTCGTCAGCCGGCATTTTACTGTTCCAAGTATTGTGCCGGCAGTCGCTACAACCAATCAGGCGAGTCCCGCAGTCACTACAGTGCTAAAGTTACGTCCGGGATGTTGCCCTTCGGTTCTCACTATTATGCCAGCGTCCGTGGTTTGCCCGTGACAGTGGGGCGCCTGTAGTGCCGCTTCGCGGTTTTCACTATTGTGCTCGTATCCTAATACTGCCAGAGCCAGGATTGTCCGCGACACGGGTTAGCGCGCCCGCCGCTGACACCAGGGGGGATTCTTTTGTAGTGTTAGCTACACTGGCCTAGCCAAGCCAGTTTCTCGCGCCCCCTCAAAAGCGGTGCTGCGCATGCGCGAGGATCAGTGATGTCACACAGCTGGCGCACTGGAGCCGGCACCTCCCGCGCACCCCGCCGCCGCCGCGCGCGACTCACCGCCGCCGGTTTGCGCATTCCAGAGGAGTGACGTCTTAGCCGCGGTAGACGCACTGGCGCCGGCGCGCGCGCAGCTATTTGCCTTCGCTGTGCAGTCGCCGTCTGACACTGCGCTGGAGCCGCTGCGCTTCTGACTGGCGTTTGCCAGTGTGGTATAGACCAGAGCACGCCTATCCCGCACCCAGACGCTTGCACCCAGACGCCATTTTGTACTGAACTGCCAAGGCGTGTATCTGTTGCGCCAAGTTAACATGGCAAGCGGCGTATCTGGGACATTAAAATGCGAGAAAGCGCCTATTCCCGCCGCTCCCGCTTACAATAAGTTGTCTGGGCCCCACTGCGCCGTCTTTGGATGCGAAAACAATCAGCGCAAGAGGAAGATATTACTCGGCACTGTCTATGAAGATCACAACACGATGCGGGAATTGGGCCGGTGCGGTGTTTTCAAATTGCGCAGATTTCCATCCGTAACGAAAAACGCCGAGCTCCGCCGACAGTGGATAATTGCAATCAACCGGACAAACTATGAGCCTCCTAAAAGTGTACGAGTAAGTATACTTACTACGTGTATTCAAGCTTGACGCCAGCTATTTCGCTTTACAGCAGTAATTTGCGTGCAGTATGCCTGTAGTAAGCTGCACCAAATCATCGCTGTATTGTTTCGCAGGTCGTATGCCAATAATAGGAGATATTACGACTCACGCGTACACGCACACTGCGCACGTTTAGTACAAATATAACGGCGCACTATCGCGATGCAAAGAAACGTAAACAGCGGAAAGCGTGGCTTTCCACTCAGTCGAACAGCGACATGCCTTGATTGTCGGTAGGCGAATCTGTGCTTTCAGCCGGCGTCTCTCTTGCTCTGGCTTGCACTTTCGCATCGCGTGTGTGTTCCGAGTACCACGCATGACTGGCGAATGAAAAACACATGCGATGCATGAGTGCAAGCCGGAGTGGGATTCTAGCGCTACGATGACGGCGGCTGAAAGCACAAGTTCTGCCTAGCGACAGTCAAGGCATGTCGCAGTTCGACTGAGTCGAGAGCTGCGTTTTCCGCTGTTAACGTTTCTTTCCATCGCGATAGTACGTACCTGATAAAGTTGCTTCCGCAGTGTGCACTTGCTGTAGACATTCCGGAACTGTCGAGGAAGGTCTTCTTGACGTTGCACAAGAAAACAGCACAAACTTCCAGGAGAGGAAAAGCGCGAAACATGCTTACAGCCGGACTCGGGTTGGGAAGTTTCGCGTTTGAATTGCGGAGAGTCTGCTAGCATGGCAGTTCAGCGTGTTGCTTCGCCGAGCTTGAGACAGATGGCGCGACGTGCTGCGTCAATATGGCGGCACACACTGAACTCGCTGTGTTCTGGTGTATAGCTATGGAGAAGGAGAGTGCAAATGCTGCTCAACGGCGCAGAAGAGCGGGGAAGCTTGACTCATCGGATCCCGAAGTAGTTGCCTGGCAATTAGCGGTTGAGCGTAGGAAGAATGAACAGAAGAAGGCTAAACGTGCTGCGGAGACACTGGAGCAAAGGGAGGAACGTCTAGCAAAGCGGCGTCGCCAGGAGGCTGAGCGACGTGCCCGACCATCTCTGCAGCAGCAACAACAAGACACCGTCGATGACGTCAAGGCTCGCCGATTGACTGACTATACTGTGAACCACAGCGAAAGCGCCAGTGCGACTCGGACCTTCGAGACGGACTTCGTAAACAATCCGTTTGGATATGTATGCGACGTTTGTAAAAGACTATGGCACATGAAAGACTTGACGCCGCTAAGTAGTGCCATGCGTGAAACGTTGACTTCAGCGGCGGCGCCTGAGTGGGGTGAAACCGTGGCGTGGTTTTCAGAAGCGTACGAGCCAGAAATTTTTTTCGGGGGGGGGGGGGGGGGTTTAAACACACACTTTATGTATGTCGGTGCGTGCGTTTGTGTGTGTGCGTGTATATATACGCAAGCAAAATTGAAATATTTCTGGGGGGGGGGGGGGTCTGAACCCCCCCCAACCCCCCCCCCCCCTTGGCTACGCCACTGGTGGTTTTACAACGTGCAAGAACTTTCTCGTTAAGCAGAAGATTCCACTCTTTAGCGTTACCAATGGGTATCGTTACTCGGCCATGCCGCCAGGCCTACCTGTTCTGAACGATGTGGCCGAGCGTTTAGTTTAGCCACGCATTCCCTTCGTTCAGATCCGTCGTCTAATGAACTGGAGAAATGGTCAGTTTGACATTAAGGGACCCGCGGTGAACGTGCCGGTAGACACGGACGAGATGCTAAAGCATTTGCCTCGCGGCTTGGCAGACGATAAGTGCATAGTGGTGAACATAAAGAGGAGAATGTTTGCCAAGACTACCTATCTGTCGAACATGATTTCTCGCAATGTGCTTGGACCATGGGTTGAGGTACTGAGAGACTCGCCGCTGTATGAGCACTACGGCATAAACATTGACGAGGGACGTTTGGAGAGGACGTTTGGAGAGGCTGGAGAAGCAACCTGACGTTGAGCAAAAATAAATATACATGTGCCACATAATACATATGCCGTGTGTGTGTCATTGAAGCAGCAGTAAGCATGATAATCAAGGCTAATCCTAGACAATCAGGAAAGCTAAGAATAATCAGCTGAACCTTTGCTAACGCTACGTATATCCTGGCATAGCCGAGCTAAGCCACTGCAACATTTTTAAAGACGATAGTCTTTCTTGGGATACACTCTAAGAAAAAAAGGAGTCGAAAGAGGGTTACAAAACCGTTACCCCCTTCGGGTATTCACTTGACCCCTTTTGGAAGGCAGACGCAGAGAAAGAGAGTTACCAATTCGAGAGGAGTCACAGAACTCTCGTGAAGCGCGTTTCGATTGGCTTCCGCGATGAACGCGCCGCGGTATACGCCATATATATCGCGCGTTTGCCGTTCGGCGCCGCTGAGACGGGCCTGTCTCTCGCTCCGGCACCACAAAGTCGCCGCCGGCGCGGTCGCGAGGGCAGGCGAGGGCGCGAGGCGCCTACTCCTCCATGCCTGCCTATGCCTGCTGCCTCCTCTCTCCGTCTTTAGGAATGCGTCAGAGAGAACCGCGTTGGTTGCCCTGGTCACGCTGGTCGCGCGACCGGCTTCCGGCGCGACTTGTAGTTTTGAGTTCGAGCGAACATGCGGATCAGCGGTGGCGGTCACGCCAGGCTCCGTGCTCGAAGTGACGCTAGTGAGGAATATTCTTGGAGTTGCGGACACGGACATGCGCCTGTTAACGGTGAGTGCACTGCTTTCGTATATAAATTACACAGCTTTAGCTGGGCGTCTGCAGCAGCACCGCGGAAGTAGGCTGCGGGAGCAGGTTGCCAGCCATTTCCAACAGTAGCCTGCTGTTGCACGGGTATCAAGGCACGACGGCTCAACTCGCGGACACCCTGTGTGACAGATATCTATGTCGCATAGAGGATCCCATTGGGCCCGAGTACGAGTACATGGGCAAGCCTAATAGAGACATTGATGCCCAATTTACGTTGCATGACCTAAGGGCGGCTTTAGCAAGGATGCGCAGAGGTACGGCTCCGGGCCGAGATCGCATAACGGTCAAGCTGTTGGCGAATCTTCCGGACTCGGTCTGCCTTCACTTGCTAGACTACATAAATCAAATTTGGGATGGACGTCCACTCCCTCCCTAATGGAAGACCTCCTTAGTCACCTTCATTCCTAAACCAGGAAAGATGGTGAATACCGACAACCTGAGGCCTATCTCACTTACTTCATGTGCGGGTAAACTTATGGAGAGAATGGTTCGGGATCGCCTTTCTCCATATATGGAAGCTAAGGGCCTCTTTGCAGACACTATGTTTAGGTTTCGCCCGCATATGTCTGCACAGGATGTCCTTCTTCAACTACACCGTGACGTAATACAACCCACTACCATGCGCCACAACGAAAAGGCCATCCTTGCCCTCGATCTTAAAGGCGCCTTTGACAACGTTCGTCATGGCAGCTTTCTGGCAAACCTCAGCTCTTCAGAGTGTGGGCACAAGGCATTCGCCTACGTAAGAGACTTTCTCTCGAAGCGTCAGGCCTTCCTTGAAATTTAGGATGACGAATACGGCCCGTACACTATGGGTACAAGGGGTACTCCCCAAGGAGCGGTCTTGTCGCCGCTCCTCTTCAACATTGCCGTGATGCAGCTTCCACATCAATTGGCCCGGGTGGAAGGAATTCATCACGCATTCTACGCGGCTGATATAACAATTTGGACTACTGAAGGGAGCCTTGGAGAGATGGAGGACCGCCTCCAGCGGGCCGCCTCTATCGTCGATAGCTATGCTCTCGGCTGCGGTCTCCAATGCGCTCCTGCAAAATCGGAGCTTCTGCACGTCAGACCTGACTCCAAAGACTACACCAAATTGCGTATCTTGTTGATGGGAGCTCCTATCAGAGAAGTCGAGGAGATCCGGATCCTGGGCCTGTTCATCCATAACAGACTCAGGCCGGAATCCACCATTATCAAACTCAAACGCATAGGCGAACAGGTTGGACGTATGATCCACCGCGTTTCCAACAAACGCGGCGGGTTGAGGGGCAGGGATGCGCTTCGGCTCGTCCATGCCTTTGTACTCAGCCGGATCCTCTACTCCGTACCCTACCTTCGCACTACGAAGCAACACGACCAACGCATAGACGCCATCATTAAGAAGGCTACAAAGCGGGCTTTGGACCTCCCGGTAACTACCTCCAATGCCAAGTTGTCGGCGCTGGGGGTGCTCAACTCCTACCAGGAATTGAAGGAGGCCCACCTCGTTAATCAATATACTCGACTTTCACAGACGGTATCCGGGCGCCGCCTATTAGGCCGCCTGCACATAAAACACGACTGCATTCCGGAGGAGACATGCAGACTTCCAGAGCTGTGGCGCCACAAGCTCTGGGTTTCTACACTTCCTCGCAACAAGCACTCGGAGACACATGAAGGCAGACGAGAGGCGCTGCGCCGTGCTCCCGACTGGGCTGCAGAAATTAGGCGCCTTTTTCCTTCTTCGAACCACAACCTCCACCAGACGAGGGGCGCGCTCTCTGGCCCTCGAACACCAATACGGATCTAAGCCGGGTGTATACTACGTTGACGTGGCAGGGCCGTCGACCACCGGATTCTACACGGCCGCCGTAGTTCACCAGGACCAACGCGTTAACGGGCTCTCCTATCGGGCTTTCAACTCCGCGCGGGCTGAGGAGGTAACAATAGCGCTTGCCGCCTCGCACACGAAACTCTAGGGTAATCATTACAGATTCGCGCAGAGCCTGTGAAAGCTACCTGGCGGGCGAGGTCTCACCTTTAGCCTACGATATTCTAAAGCGAGCCGTCAGGGATACAGACCCATCCCCCCAAACGCATCGTTTGGACTATGAGCCACCAGGGCCTTAGAGGTAACGAAGCTGTGGATGCGGCCGCCCGCGCGCTTAACCACCGGGCACCTCACCCAGGCTTTTCCGGCTCAGAGACTAGGCAGCCGCTTCTGCGATTCAGAGAAATTCTGGTGCACTATTGCGAACTCCATCAGCTTTTCCCGGTCCCTGCTAAGGGCCTGAGTAAGGCCGATGAACGAATCCTAAGGCGCATGCAGACCAACACCTTGTTGTGTCCTGCCATAATAAAGCATTTTGATCCAAAAGTTGATGGGCGGTGCCCTCACTGTGGGGAAGTTGCCGATAACTTTCACATGGTGTGGGCAGGTCAGATGAATCATTCCCTTCCCCCTAACCCTTCCCCATGGGAGGCAGCCCTACTCAATTGCTCAGGACTGGAAGCTCAAAGAGCTCTAGTCCAACGGGCGCGGGTAGCGGCCTTGTCCAGCGGCGTCCCGGAATAAGGACTCCCCCTATGTAAAGGGTCCTTTTGGGCCTGCAAACTCTCGTTAAATAAATGTTTTTCACACACACACACCTGCGTCGTCCGCGGGGCTGTTCCAGTTAAAACAGTCACTTAATGAGTTGAGGCCGCTATGCGCGTTGTTGTGTAAGTGATTGCATGGCTCACAAAATGAGTGATACAATCACTTATCGAGGCGATTACTTTCTGCTCGCACACTGTGTCTGAACTGCTGAAAGTGTTTGATATCGTTTTGAGATGCGCTTTAGTCTACGTCTTAATAACATTTCCATCGATACTCGAGTGTGCAGCGTGCTTCCACCCGTAAAAACGTGACAAAAGAGTCTGTGTATAGAGACGCACTGTATATAATGACGTTCGGCTTTACAACAGAATCGAGTGAATATACGTGACTGTGGGAGCTATGTGCGGTAATTCTAGCATATGCCATGTCTGATGTCAACGTAGACGGCGTCCGCGCGCGTTGCTGTCGTTCCTTCAATAAAAATTTTCAGTTGAAAGTCAGCGCTCGTGTTGTGTCCATTCTTTCTTAGTCATTGTTCTTTTGTCCTGTTTTGCCTCTACCAGCTATATATATGAATCGTTACCAACTTGCCCCGTTTTCAATCCTGCTCAGTATCGTTGTATATTAAACACACTAAAACTGTAGCCCTTTCATCAGTGCATCAAAGTCAGACAAGCGGAGTGCTAGCACTAAGCGACTGCTTACCATTCTGAAACCCGAATGCTGAACATCGAGGCTACTTGCCACTTTTCTGGCATTTTTCTTGAGCACGGTGAAATCGTTACCTTTGAGTTGCACATTAATAAATCCCTCGTACACTGGCACAGATGGTTGAAAATACTGCACGGGAGAGAACAATAGAGAAACAGCATATTAATTATTAGCATCAATACACAATAAGGATAACTGCACGTTTAACTATTCCGGTTCGCGTAGCTGTAGTAAAGTCTAAAAGTGGCGCACAAAAAATCGGACATTTTATTTATGAGATCATCGCGAGGGACGTGCTCAACGAAACTCCTAACAAGTTCATGTTGACGGTGCCGTTGCTATGATAAACAGGAAAAGCAAACATGATTCCGATAAATTAAAATTTAATGCTCACTCTGAAATAGTACATCTGTCTAGCGAGCCAGAAACAAAAACATTGCTTACCAAGACTGCCGGTCCTGCAAAACGTCCGGACACCAAACCAAGCCCACTAGAGCCGTGTCTCGCCTTATCTTGGCTACCATTTGGCTACCAGTCAGAGCGTCTTGAACATGGCGAACGCGATGTGCTGTTGGATTCCCACTTATGGCAGACAAAAGCATAGACTCAGATTTGTGGAGCGTACAGGAAGAACTCGCCGTGGGCACGAGTTTGAACACCACGTATCTTTGCATAGTGCTAAAGAATTATCCGCGTAAAATCTTAAAATTACAATTCTAATAATATCAAACATGCTAATATTTTGAGCATTGTTTCGGTTTCGGCTCTAGTTCACTACAGTTTCAGTGCAGTGGCTACACTGCACCATCAACCGTTCACCCTCCTCCAGCGTTCCCATTTCGTGCACTCAAGCTCACGCCACACAACTGATGCACATTCAACTCGCACGCTGAAAGACGCAGCAAAAGCAATGCATCGTGTCTCTGCCACAGTGCGTATGAAATGATCGTTCTCTCCCGATTAAAATTGCCTTCGAAAATTTAAGTTGCATGACTCTGTGTGCTGGGCGATTTATTCACTGCTTCCACGCGTATGTGACGCATTGCCGAGTTCTGTGTCCTAAATGAGTGCATTGTAATTTCACTCATCTCTAATGCATTGACCACTCCAACGCTGCAGCGATTCGTGAAAACCATTACAATTTTTGAGGGTGAGAGGGGGGGCAGGGGGGTTGCGAAGCACCTTATTAAGCGTTCAGGCTGTTGGCGTCTCCCGTGGTCGTCGCCCGTCACGGTAAAGCAAATGGAAATAAGACAGCGCGTTGCCCCAGGAAAAGCTCCGTTACTGCGATGGACGCTGACGCTGTCCTCGCGTCGCTATTGACGTGTCCCCATGGGACACGTCGCAACTCTCCAGGCCTGACGTTAGTGGAGCTGTTTCTGCATAATGTCGGCGGTAGACTGCGCCTCAAGTGCACAGTCACCACGGCCGGGAATCGAACCCGCGCCCTTGAGCTTATCATAACGGCGTGACAAACGTACAGTACTCGCAAATTTTTTTCTCACGAAAATGAACTTGCTCAACAAACAAGAATCAATCACCCTACAATATGTTCGCCTTCTCGACGGCCCTCATGGACTCTAAAAGTAGTGTTTCATGACAAAATTAACAGAAGGTACAGTGATGCTGGGCTTCTTCAGTTATTGTGGGAATGGTGGATAATAGCCCATGTTCTTTATTGATCTTAATGCTTGTGGTTTTATTGAAAGTTTATACCTTTACTGACGTAAATCGCTCAATTTTCAAAGGAGTTCTGCGTTTGTAAACAATTTGTGTATGTGCACTCTCTCTGTAAACTGTCGTGCTGTGATCACACTTTGTTGAACACAATATATAGGTCGCAAAGCAACTTGAAGCCATACAGGTAAAGTTTAGGCGAATCGATATACTACCTATCATTTGAACGCTGGCTGAATTGTAATGCTCCAGGGTTCCTGTCAGACACAGGAACCATAGTCTCCTCTAGTAATTGCTGCACAAAACTCTGTGCCTTAAATGAAACCTTGCGAATGCGAAATAAAGAACAGCAAGTTAATGGAGCGATGATAATTTTTATTCCATAAAAATAGGTCAGGATCTCGAGGAGGAAGCAGGCAACATGAACAGCTTGACATTTTTGACCAAACTAAACGTGTTTAATGCTCAGCAAAACTTTTATTTTTATACAGGCACTCTTGGATGTGACACGGACGGGTGACCGATGACAGTAGCTTGACCTAGCAACCAGTGGTAAAGTGGGTGCACTCTCCAATCGCAACATGGTGATCAGAATGATGACCTCTTCTTTGCAGACGCTCAACTGCCGCCACTGGAATGATGAGTATGAAAAGTTAAGGCGGCAACTAGAACTGTGACAGTAAAGAGAATAGTAATTTAAAAATTCAGATACAAGAATTGTACTCAGGCTTTTCCAGTGGGCATATCTGTATAGTTGTGCCTTCACAAAACTAATGGTGTCCCTTATCATCGTTAAGGTGACGACAAAGTGCTACTATCTGCACATATTTGGGGTGTCTCTTGTACAATTTCACTGCGAGAGCCACATCTACAGTTCATGTGTTATATTAATAATCAATCTGTGCTTGTATTCACCATATATAAATAAAAAAAGAGTGCAAAGCTATTGGTTCCATAAACTTTGCGCCCCAATGAAAAGCTAGCTTAGCATTTGCCAAAAGCACCATTTCACTTGCATGCTGTACCTACACATTTAACTACAAAGCATTTTACTTGCAATTTTAACCATTTGCGATCTGAAACCTTCACCGCCTTTCTGAAGGTTAAGGTGCGAAAATAATTTGCCTCTTTTGAGCACCATGAACAAAAAACAGCGATGCAAAAAAAAAAAAACTAATCAGCTGTTCCTTTTTGTAGTTGATATTCTGCCTGTCTCAACTATACTATGTGGGCAGCGTGTGGGGCCCAATAGCGGACCACTGCAGCCATGTTGCGTTGTTGGGAGGGGCCTCTGACAACGGACTGCGAAGGATTAATACAACTAGCTGCATAAGTATTGTTAGCACAGCTCACACAACAGTCAAGGGACCAGCTCTGTAACTAATTACAAAGCACTGCCCGAGCCGCCCCACACACCTCAGCCCTCTGAAAGAACTGTGAACATGTTATGCAATGGGGGAGAAGATTACTTAAAGGGACTGTCTACCGTCCTTCATCGCTTTTCTGTTTTGTATCACAATAAAAAGCGTACCATCTGAGGTGTGCAACCTTGCAGCGGTTTCTCTGGAAAAGGAGTAGAAATTTTTAAAACAGGAGGAGGGAGGCGGGAGAGGGAGAATTTTTCAATCCGCCTTCGGTCTTCTTCTAGTGGTGTGATGAATGCCCACAACACTGGTTGGTGGAGACGATGACGATTGTAGTGCCAGTAAAAGTTGAAAACTGAAACCACGTGCAGTTTTTGCAGATTTCATCAACTTTTGTTTAATAATAAAACAAATACCGTACTGGTCGTTTTAAGCACGCAATTTGCCAGATAAATTATTATTACCACGGTTTCTCCAGCTTTGTTTAGTCAGCCTGAAAAACCACCGCAGTCGAGCGGAAAAGTTGGGTCTGTTCCAGCAACAGTGGTACGCCTTCGTTGTGAAACAAACTGTAGTGGTTCCACTCATGCCAAACGTGCTACTAAAACGAAACATGAGACGTGCTTTATAAAAGAACAGAAGGTCCCTGCCGTCTTTCAATAATGTTTAGGCGTTCTGTGCTGCATATGCGATATGAGAGCCAGCATGGACGCCTTGGTGAAACGGAACGTGATGGAAAAATCTGCAATGTAGAACCTCGCTGTACGGATGGTTGATTAAAATTTTTAATCGATTAATCGTTAATCGTCCATCGATTTGGCCTTTAATCGATTAATTGTTTTCGATGTGGTGTTTTAATCGATTAATCGAAATTGTTTATTGGCGCTTTAAAAAGGGTATTTCATTGTTTGAGAAGCATTGTTTGAGTTTGATCTCGACCGAAGTCTATCAGACGCGCTAGAGATCACATGTACACACTTGCGCCTTCACGAAAATTGGCACTTTCGGCCACTGGACACAGGGGAACCGTCATCTTTGGGTGATGTCATGGAGTGAATGATCTGTGGCTATCGTCTATTCAAGATTCCATAGCAGGTCGTATTTCCTCTAAGCCTGCCTACTCAAGGGCACCGAAATCGGAGGTGTTTTCGGCGACCACACTGGTCGAAAAGACACCGGAAACAAGCAGCGTGGCCGAGGGCGAGGAAATTCCGAGGAAGGCAAAGGAGAGGCGAGGAGGAAGAGGAAGTAAATAAGACGCTCGCACTTTGGGACGGCATCTTTTCTCCGTTTGTCCGTTAGATATTGCGGAAGCCCTCCATAATACAATAATTGCGAACTGACGTGATCTCCTTGAGGTCACCCGTGCGAGATTTCACAGGAACATATCGGCCTCAAACAGACCATCGGTATACAGGCATCTGCGGGAAGTAGACCAACATGAGTTTTTGCCCCCCGGTTTAAATGAACGGCAGTTGCCCAAGCGTACTGCACATATTTCACCTCGTCATTGCCTTAACTCGGCGCTACGCGCACATCTTAAATCGTGCGTACAGCCGGAAATGTAATAATAATAATAATAATAATAATAATAATAATAATAATAATAATAATAATAATAATAATAATAATAATAATAATAATAATAATAATTTGGTGTTTTACATACCAAAATCACGATATGATTATGAGGAACAGTGGAGGTCTCCGGAAACTTCTACCACCTGGGGTTCATTAACGTGCACCTAAATCTAAGTACACGGACCTCAGGCATTTTCGATTCCATCGAAAAAGCGGCCGCCGCGGCCAGGATTCGATCTCGCCACCTTCGGGTCAGCTGTAGAGTCCCGCAACCACCACTGTGGAGCCATATTGTGTTGTTTTAGAATATATTGTATTTCTTGACTGTCCTCCTTCGCCTCACAGCAGAAGACAGAGGCCTCTAGGCTAGCTCACGTGAGAGTGCAAGTGTTAGCTGAAAGTCAAATTTCTCCAGGGCCTGTTAGACCATTTTCATAATCCGCGAGCGCGCTTCCTTGCGCTGCTAATTCACCCAACTAATGGCGGCACCTGTGGCGTTTCATCTGGAGACGAGGTCCTTGCACGTGCTGGGCTTTATTTATTATGCGTGTTTATGTCAGGAGAGCTGCTGATTCTAGATTTTCTCGGAGTCATAGCGCAAGTAAAGTGCGCTTGAACACACTGTTTGCGGATGTGATTAACTGGTATAAATGATTGGGCTAAATGCATCACAGGAATGCTAGCTTTACAATCATGAAAGGAATATATATATATATATATATATATATATATATATATATATATATATATATATATATATATATATATATATATATATATATACATATATATATACACACACACACACACACACGGTCACTTCTTTCTGCCACCATCATTCTTCATCACTTGTTTTCCCCAGAGCAGTGTAGCAGGCCGGGGCGTACTAGCTCAGGCCACCCTATCTGCCTTTTAACGTATTTTCTCTCTTTCATTCATTGGTAAACAATAATCTTTTATTTGCCAAGGAATAAGATATAACGGCGATGGGAACCAGTCAAGAAATAAACAACGGGTGTTGGAATGTGGAACTTTTTGGGCCACTGTATTGCAGGGTTGCCATTGGGTGGACTTGAAAAGTATCCAGAACTCAAGCTAAAAGTAGCCAGAGAAGCCAAGTAATTTAATTTGATCGCCATATTCGTAGCCAAGTTCAAAAGAAGGGATATTATGAGTAGAGCTTTTATTATTGAACAATAAATAATAACGTTTTGAATAAAGAAGACCATAGAAATAAAAGCAATTTTTTTTCCCTCTTGCCTGGTCTTCAAGTGACAAATCAGTTGGAAATAAAAGAGTAAATTATAATAAACTCAGTGTGCCATGCATATACTTTATGTAGAATAGAGTTCTCGCCATATACAAAGTAACTCTGGAACACTCCAGCCAACAAGTCATTACGAACATCACACGTTGAAGCAGTTTTTACTTGAAGCCGCAGATTGAATATGATTATAGTATAGCTTATATAAGACCAGCCGAGCTTCAACTAGTCAAATCTGGTTAATATTAACAGTCTAGCTTAATTTTGTCGCGCACCTCTGTTTTCGTCAAGTTCATACGAGATTTTTCAATCGTAACTTTCTAATTCTGTGCATCATAGTTAGAAACTTACGCGTAGAAATACGGGCACCATGAGCAGCTAGCTAGTTACATGTTTGCCAACATGCATGTAACTACGCCACTTCGTATTTGCAGGTTCGCCTTGCGTTAGGGTGCTTCGATGCGCACGAACCCGCGGGGGGGGGGGGGGGAAGCACGCATACGCCGATACGAATAAACAGCCTGAAAATAATCTGTGCTATCATCTACAAGTCGTATCAACAATGGCTAATTGTTGATACGTCCGAAATGTATGTAAAGCAACAAACTTCTTTATTGAGCTTAACGCACCGCCTTGCTGCTTTCATGCAATGAAACCAAAGCGCTGAAAACACAGGGAAAAAGGAAGGGGCCCTGGGAAGGGGACCAAGCTTTTTGAATGAATATGAATTGCCAACAGTCCATCCTTTTGAAACATAAGAATTGCTTGTGTAATTGAAGAGCGACTTGATTTTCAAGGAAAGCTACACAAAGGCTCTTGGCTAAGTAGCAAGATACTGATAACTACCTGAAGAGGCAGATCCGTGCCTTCGGGAACGGGGTCCTCAGCATTGTAATTTTAGTCATGATCATTTGTCTTTGGACGATGACTCTTCGACAAATTAATAAAGTTGGCGTGAAGCAGGTGATATCTTAAGAGTTCCCGTCTCTGGCTTCGAGTACTGCTTACCACATTTATCACACATCGAAGTTATCGTTTTCGAATCTTCTCTGAACAACGTCCACACCGCGCTCCTCTTGTGATTGCTCGCCATTACGACATGACAAAGGAAGCAGTATACACACCAAAATGTAATAATAACACACTATAGCAAGTAATCACTACGTGTACATTGCCGACGGTTAACCAGCGCACGATAGAAGAAAGGGGGGCGAGAGGAGGTGTATGCAGTTGCGCAGTAAGCTGTGAGCGGAGAGAAGCGGGCAAGTGCATTTCTGCCTCGTCGGGGTGGGGCCACCTCCCGCCCGCGCTTGAAGCCTTGGGGAGGGCTTGGAGGTGGACGCCGTAGGTGACGGAGACCAGGGCGAGTTCATTTCTGCCTCTATGGGGTAGGGCCGCAGACGGCCTTGGGCTGGTTCTACTAGCGCATAAATATGTACTGTAGTGAAAAAGAGTAGGTGCGCTCGACTTCTGCGTCTCGGCATCGCTCGCCTCGCACTCATGCGCACCGGCCAAGGGGCGGTATTGGGGGGGTGGAGGTGGCAGTGGCCGTAATCGATTAATCGAAGAGCTTTAATCGATTAATTCGATTAATTGACAGGCGGAAATCGATTACGATTAATCGATTAACTGTGCACCTTTAATCGATTAATCGATTAATCGTTCATCGATTTTACCATCCCTACCTCGCTGAATACTGGTGTGCACTTTACATATGAGGACTCGCGCTACCTTACCAGATTGCGTTAGACTCACGGGTATGGTTCGAAAATTCCCTGAAGTCAGTCGTGCTGCTATTTGCCGAAGACCTTTTTCTTTCTTATGACCAGTGCCGGACGCAGTGCTCGCGTTTCTCCGCCGTAGCCGTAGGCAGGCAGTCGAACGCGCCGCCGGCAGCGCCACCGGGCGCCTCCTTGAATGCGTGAGAAAAAAAAAACATATTACTCTCTGGCGCAACCTCAAGCTACCTCAAGTGTGTAAAGTACAATTTCAAATATACATGTTTGTTTTTAAGCAAAATGAGTCTACCTGCGAGAATTTCTTGTCTTGCCAGTAGTGAGGTGAAAACAGCCCACACTTGACAAGGACGGACAGAGAATAGACAAGACACAGGCGTGTCTTGTCTATTCTCTGTCCGTCCTTGTCAAGTGTGCGCTATTTTCACCTCAGTATGCTCAACCAACTAGCTCGAGATGTGTTATTCCTGACAGTAGATTGAACCACCTCGCTGTTGGGTGACGCTAGCGGTCATTCTTTGTCGACTTTCAACATCAAATTAAAATTATAACTCCTTTTTAATGGGACAAAAGCATGCTCGTTGCCGCCGATGTGATGAACAATCTTCTAATTTTCGCCGCAATCAGAAAAATTTTGCCGAGCGGTAGACAGTCCCTTTAACAGGGTGTTTACCGGTTCACCGCAGCACCTCCCTGCTGCTGCATGCCTTTTACAGTGATTCCACTCCTGCGCCAACTGCGCCAAAGTGCGCCAAATCAGATTTGCTGCGCCATCCTGATAATATCAACGGAAATTGCGCCAAACTGCGCCAAAGTCTCGGATTTGGGGGGGGGGGGGGGGGGGGTATATTACCAGCAATAGCCACGCCGGCGCGTAAAAACATGTGCAGCGTGCAGTGGCGTAGCCAGGGGGTGGCACACCGGGCACGTGCCCCCCCCCCCCCCCGAAATTTTTTTTCGCCATGGCATACATAGTGAAAAATGACCATTTCAAGGAGGTGCCACCCCCGAAATCAAGCAGGTGCCCCCCCCCCCCCCCCCCCCGAAAAAAATTTCTGGCTACGCCCCTGGCAGCGTGTTCTCGGGGCGGCCAAAGTCACAACCACGTGCTAAGAATTATTCCGCTGAATAAACAGTGGTCGCGCGTGCGTCCCAAGTAGGCCTAATTCACGATCCTATGCGCGGTGCCGATGCAGCTTCTGTCGTGCTCTCCGCAGTGGCTCGTGACGTTTTGGCGAATCGGTAGCATGTAAGTGTGGCGGCGATTCATCGGCGGACGTTGTCCTTTCCAGAAACGCTGCTGATAGCTCGTTTCCAGAGTCTCGCTGCACGTAAATAAAGCAATTTTCACTAATAACTGCACGCGTGCTGCCAGAATGTTTGTCACGTCTATTTCTGGACATCGCGGAATGAAATCTGGGAACACCATAGGAATAGATACAATGTTACACCTCCGCCCCCCCGCTTTCCAGGATCAATAGCTGATGTTTAAAAAAAAATTATAAAATCACGGTACCGCATTCACAGTAAAAGAACTCGTTGTTGGGCTAGTTGGTTGGCGATTTCCAAAAAAAAATAATTAGAGCACAAACACACGGCACATTCACACACGCCCACACACCCAGGTGCGTGTTTGGTGCCTGCGTGTGTGAATGTGCCGGGTGTTCGCGCTGTAATTATTTTTGTGGAAATCGCATTCATTGCTTCGTTCTGGGGGGCGGTAGGCTGCGTCTCTCGAAAGGCGCAGTCGCTGGCGCGCGCTATCTCGAGGCATGGTGAGACTGCTCGTAATCTTGCTGTGCTCTCTACGCTTACTTCGTGTTTAAAGAACGGACAACATGAAAACCGCTTCGGCACCTGGAGTGGCCATATTACCATTAACCAGCGTTCTGTTTAGTTACGCGAGATCGGGTCCAAAAGAGCTGCTGGCCTTAGTTCGTGTAACAATACAATTTGTTAGTTTCGCTTAAGCTCGAAGCAGTGAATGCGATACCAACAAATTGTATTGTTATACGAAGTAAGGCTTGACGTCATCCGCGAGAAGCGCTAGCGGCGGGGTCGCCATTTTGAAGGTCCGCACACTCGCCGCATGCGCGAAAAGCTTTCTGCACGCGCTGTGTTCGAGACCCGTACGGCGACTTGGATGACTAGAGACCTCCGGAACACCTCTTGCACGCCGATGTACGTGCAGCACGAACGGCGCGTATGCACGGACCTCCAAAATGGCGCGGCGATGGTATTGCCGCCTTGCGGATCAAGGATCAGTGCCGCTCCAGGGAGAGAAGCGTTTTCGCACAGTCGTTACGCGTTGAGAGCACAACACGTAGACGGGTATACGAACCGTCTGTGATGCCTGCCGAAACAGCGCGCGCCAGCGATCGCGACCGCGCCCTTAAAGTCAAAGTTTAGTGTTGCTGCTCTAGCGACACAACACCCCCCCACCGCCCCTACCTTTGCGTTATTTCATGCTCTTTGAAGACGGGTGGGGCGCGGTGATGTTATCGGATGCGGCCTCCGTGCAACGGAGATAGGCCGGCTCTCTTTATATCTGCTTCAGCCACGTTCGTCGCCCCCCGCTCGCGCGCTTTTACCCGAGTGTAAAACATACGATGCACGGGGGGGATGTTATCGATTTGAACATTACACAAAATATGACGGCAGCGGCAAACGTCGAGAATGTCCATATAATTGCTGTCGCAATAAAAACAAAATGGCTCTCGCCTTTGAGTCGTCTTAGATGAATGGACCTTCCCTGTGAGTTTTATTTTTTTTCCATTTTTTTTTTGCCCTGTTTTCTAGAGGGCACTACAGGGGGGTTTTCGGTGTACAAACAGAATTCCCTAGCCATATACAACCTCACTGCAAAAGGACAACGAAGTTTGTTAAATCATGCAGTCCACCGTTGAACGAACTTTCTGACACTTTCGCGGAAGCTCGATTGAAGCGAATCTCCATATCCGGGCAATCCTGCGCATGTGCAAACGATAGTCCAGAAGCACTGTGAGAATGCTCTTGCTCCAGGCCTCAGAGAGAGGGAAAGGAGTGTCGGAGGAGGTTGGCTTTATGAGGCTAGCTAAGTGACATCATGTTACGCCCAGCAATATAATCGATCGTGAAGAAAAAGAACCTCTCTTTCTGCTTGGAGTCGTCTTAGGGCAATGCATTTGGGACAGTGTGAGTCTTTAGCATTGAGGCATTGTTGTACGTCGCAGCCAGGCCCGTAGCCAGGGGGGGGGGAGCTAGCCCCCCCCCCCCCCCCCGAATTTCGAATGGTGGGGGGTGTTTTACCGAGAATGCATGATGAAAATAGGTGTTTTTCGGGGTTTTCAACAGGTGCCCTCCCCCTCGAAAAAAATTCCTGGCTACGGGCCTGGTCACAGCGATTGTCTACAATGTCTGCTGAGTACCACATACATGTATATAGAATGTTATTTCATAAAGTACGATTTTATTGAACCGGTATTGTGTTTATATGCTACGAAAATAATCGCTGAACAAGTTGTCCCAAAATGCTCAACCGCATGACGCCCTCATTTCTGCATCATCGAGTGAAATAGAGAGTGTTCCTGAGATGATTGGTTCCTTGAGATTTGCAATGAATCGAAATATTTCTAGCTCTTCACAAGAGCCCCAAAATAATTATTCAGGTCCTTGAATGTAATTGCAACTTGCTTCTCCAGTCTACTCTAGGATGTTAGTTGCTCCAGAGTGCTCCCAGATGCTAAATTACCTGCTCCAAAGTGCTCCAAAATGGAAATTTTGCTGCTCCAAAGTGCTCCAAAATGAAACTTTTGCTGCTCCAAAAATTGCTCCAAATCAGAAGACCTCGGTAGCATCACTGCTTTTAAAGACATTACTTGCAGCGATTACAGACACTTCCCTGAGCTTCCCAAACAATCTGTAGGCACAGGGAGTCGAGAAGGATATTGTTTCTTATCGTCACGATCTGCTCTTCGTTTCCTACGAATTTAGGGTGACACATATTCCTGGAGAGAGAGGCGAGTGGCTGGTCATGAGGCGTTCCTGGGAAGGACTGCGCATCTCCCAGCATCCTCTAGCGATCCTTTTTCTTGACGTCCTCTCCCCGCGCTCGCTTTAGCTTTTGGCTGGCTAGACAGCAGGCACAAAAAACTTCATTGCAAGGGCTCTTATACTTTCAATGTTTTGGGTGTAGAGACACTAAGTCAGTAGATTTTGAATCGAATACAAAATTACATTTAAAAAGAAGCCAAGTATCGAATATCATTTAACTCAGGACGTGGTTTCAGCTTACAAACAGATAGTACTGTACAACAAAAGCAGGTGCTGTGCAGAGAGAGAGAGAATAAAAAGAGAGAAACGCAGGCAGGTCAACCAGGAGTGTAGAAAAAAAAAACAAGAGCGGGGGGTGCTTATAGCCTATTCAGTAGGCCACTGCCACGCAATAAGTTCAATAAGGCATTGACTGATTTTCTGTGTGAAGTCAGTTCGCGTCGGCATTCGAGCACTGACTGTTCTGAGAAGGGTCCGTCGTCAAGGCGGGCCAACACAGCAGCTAGCGGTGCAAGCTCACAATAACATCACCATCCATGAACTATTGTAAGTTTGAATTCACAGAATATGGCTGTCCCTTAATAAAAATAGAAAAGTTTGTATGCCAGCGCTGTTCTCATATGGGGCTTTCATATTGTCAGGGGGGTGAGAATATAAAAGTATAAGAAAAATATTTGCAAAATATACAGAGGGAGGTAGACGCAGCTGCTGCCAAGATGGCAGAACAGCAACAACGCGAGTGCTATTACATTCGTCGTCTTCATCGCCTTTCTGGTGCATTCCTGCCGTGTAACGTATGACCCCAGCCGCTGGTAGCGCCGTCTCGGCGCTTGCGAAAGTACAGGATCATGTGCGGAGAAGTATGGTTTGAGGCGAGAGACGTGCACGATATCAGTAGCGTGTACAGACGAGGACGAACGACTGTCCAACGGAGAGATCTCATATGTGACCTCGGTAATCTGTCGTAAGACATTGTAAGGTCCGGAGTAGCGAGGGAGAAGCTTCGACGAAAGGCCAACGTGTCGGCAAGGTGTCCAGAGAAGAACCAAAGAGCCTGGAGAGTAGGAAACGTTTCTGTGATGGCTATCATAGCGGGCCTTCTCAGATTGTTTAGAGGCAGAGAGACGATCCCGTGCGATCTGGCGGGCCGCTTGAGCCCGAGCAATTGCATCGCTAGCCTACTCTGGAAGATTGTGCGTAGCTGATGGTAGAAGAGTATCAAAGGGTAACGTGGGGTGGCGGCCATACAGGAGACAGAAGGGATAAAAGCCAGCGGTGTCATGGCGCGACAAATTGAACGCGAACGTGACATAAGGCAAAGTGCTATCCCAATCACGGTGGTCTGCCGAAACATACATGGATAGCATTGTGATCAAGGTGCGATTGAGGCGCTCGGTCAGTCCATTTGTTTGCGGTGCGTAGGCAGTGGTGAGCTTGTGACTGGTGGCACACGAGCGAAGAATGTCGTTGACGACCTGTGAAGGAAACGAGTGACCCCGGTCGGTCAGCAGCTGTCGCGGGGCGCCATGGTGGAGAATAACGTCGTGCAGTTTTTTAAAAAGTCCGCGACGTCAGTGGCACACCTTGTCAGTAGTGCCCGTGTTATAACGTAGCGTGTCGCGTAATCAGTTGCGACAGCAGTCCTCTTGTTCCCTGTCAGAGACGTTCAAAATGGTCCAACGAGATCGAGGCCGAACAGATGACAGGCGTCTAAGGTGGCTTTCAAATGTGAGTGCGAATACAATGACGTCATACTGATAGCAAAGGCACATTGACCATTTGTATCCACGAAGGAGGGAGTCCATCATCCTTTCAAATGTAGCTGGGGCGTTACATAAACCGAATGGCATAACTTTGAACTGGAAAAGTCCGTCCAGGCGTAACAAATGTGGTCTTTTCACGGTCCCGATGATCGACAGAAATCTGCCAGCATCCCGATCTCAAGTAGATAGATGAGAAGTAGGCAGACCCATGTAGGCAGTCGAGAGCGCCGTCAATCCGCGGCAGTGGGTATACGTCCTTGCGTGTTACTTTGTTTAAGTGGCGGTAGTCTACGCAGAAGCGCCAGCTGCCGTCCTTTTTCTTTACTAGCACGGCTGGCGATGCCCATGGACTGCAGGATGGTTCGATGACGTCTTTTTTGAGCATTTTTTCAACTTCATGCTGGATCACTTGTCGCTCAGCATGGGACACGTGGTAAGGACGTCGTCGGATTGGGCTGGCGTCTCCAGTGTTGATTTGATGAGTGACAAAGGATGTCTTACCTAAAGGCCGGTCATCAAAATCAAAGATGTCGCGGTAGGATTTCAGCAGGCGCCGAATGTCGGCCCTCTGTGCTGGAAGGAGGTCAGGGGCGATCATCTTCTCAACGTTGCCATCGGCTGTGCCCTGTGAGGAGGAGGACGGAGCAGATGACGAAGAAGTGTCGGCAACAAACGCAGAAATGGCATCATCGATAGAAGACTTTGGCCACAGTCATGCCTTTTGGGATAAGTTGCGAGCCCCAGCTGAAGTTCAGTATCGGTAGAGATGCTTGATTATTTGTGACTGTCAAAAGTGTATGAGGGACGGCCACATTATAGGCGTCAACATGTAATTGCCGTCGGGGTAGGAGGGAGAGACCTCAGGTTCACATACGTAACAGCTTGTGGTGCCAGTGGAACGTAATCTAGGGAACATAGACGCGGTTGAGGTGGTGTTGCAGGGCCGTAGTAACACGGTAGGTCAAGCTGAAGCAAGCCAGTACCACAGTCAATCAGGGCAGAGTGGGCGGATAGAAAGTCCATGCCGAGGATAAGTTCGTGGGAGCATTTCTCAAGCACCGCAAACAGCACGGTTGTGGAGCGGTCAGCAACACTTATACGCGCGGAGCACATCCCAAGCACGGGAAACGTTCCACCGGCGGCGACTTGGATGAGTGGTACCGTGGGTGGCGTCAGAACTTTCTTAAGGCAGTGACAAAGCTCTGAATTCATCACTGATATGTGGGCGCCTGTGTCCACAAGAGCAACAACGAGTGCGTCGTCCAATTTAACGTCATTAAGGTTGCGTCGTGTCGGCAGTGTGGTCAGAGGATTTGGCAGGCAAGCGGTCGACGCAGCGTCACCTCCGGGAGCTGCATCGTCTAGTTTTCCCGAGGCACGCGTTCAGTCGGCGACGCTGGACGGCGAAATTGGGGTGAGCGTGATGATGTGCGACGGGACAGCGGCGAACGAGACTGATGCCCATGCGGGGATGGTGAACGACGAGGCATGGAAGAAACGTCTTCACTGGTGGCCTGTGGCGATTCGTTGTAAGGTTGAAAGCGTCCATGGTCAGTCGCTGCGTGACGGTTGTATCCAGAGGACGCCTGATGCCAATACCATCGGCTGGATTGCGAGAGCGCACTGGAAGGCTCTGGCCTTCCAGTGCGCTCTCGCAATCCAGACTCTTCCAGAGTCTGGATTCTGGCGCACACAGAATCCAGACCAGCGTTGGAAAGCTCTTTGTGCACGATAGCATGCACCAGTGGTATCATCTGAGAGCTACAATCACAGGCACGGGAGCCCATAGAAGCAGGTGACATAGCTTCAAGTTCACGTCGAACTATCTTTGTCACTTGCTCTGCAGTTAGTTGTGCCTGGGGGGGCAGGTGCGTCTCCGCACGACCACGTTGCTGCTGTGTTGGGAAGTCGAGCGAAATGGTGGGCGATACGTCGACTTTTCGCGGCCTAAAGACGCTGGCACTCCTTTATGATGGCATCCACAGTGTCAGAATTTGTGCACATGAGAAGATTGAGGGCATCATCTGCTATGCCCTTTAATATGTGCGCCACCTTTTCGGTTTCATTCATGCCGTTATCTTCTTTTCGGCAAAGGGCAAGCACGTCCGTGTATACGTCAGGTATGATTCTGTCGACGTTTGCGCACGAGATGCCAACTCCTTCTTGGCCGCTGCCCTTCTACCCGCAGACTTGCCGAAAAGGGCGCGCATCCTTTTTTTGCACGCATCCCGGCTCCCAATTTCTTCGTGGTTCTCGAACCAGACTTTCGCTGTTCCTTTAAGGTAGAACACGATGTTTGCCAAATGAGCGTCTCGTCCCAGCGGCAGTTCTTACTTGTACGTTCGTACAACGGCCACCAGTCTTCGATGTCGACGTTGTCAGTCCCGCAGAACGTGCCAGGATCTTTTACCCGAGGAAGGACAACCGTTGTTGTGGTCGCCTCGGCGGGAGCGGGGCTCTCGTCTGCCATCGTGGAAAAAGCCAAGCGTCGGCCGCTGCGGAGCTCCATTATACTGCGATGTTACCGCTCCCCTCCACCAAATGTCACGGCGGTGAGAATGTAAACGGAAGAAATGTATTTACAAAATATGCAGAGGGAGGTAGACACAGTGCAGCCAAGATGGCAGAACAGCAACCACGCGAGCACTATTACATTCGTCGTCTTCATCGCCTTTCTGGTGCATTCCTGCCGTGTAACAATATGAAGGCTTAGAAAAGAATGATCATAATTTTAAGCGCGGTACTGAAGTGACGAGGACGGGACAGGGAGAACACACACGAGCGCTACACGCTCGTGTGTGCCCCGTCTGCCCCACGTAAGACTTCCCACACGAGTCGTGTGGGAAGTCTTACGTGGGGCAGACGGGGCGGTGCCTCAACGACAGGCTTAGAGAGCACAAAAACAATGTTAAGAAGGGGGGGCGACGGCTTGTTAACCGCGCATTGCCGCACGTGTGGGTGTTTACCTGTTTTTGATAAGTGTTCTGTTATACGCATGCACAAAGATGAAACTACGCGGTTGATCGTAGAATCGGCCACAATACATAAGCTAGGCCAGGATTGTGTCAGCGCACCATCTTTATCATTATCCAGAAAAGAATTGTCATTTCTTGATGCTACCACATTTGCGCATGCCTGAGTGTCCACCATTTGTCATGTATATATTCTGCGATCCGGCTTCCAATAAATCATTGTTGAAAGTTAGCGCTCGTGTGTGTTCTCCCTGTCCCGTCCTCGTCACTTCAGTACCGCGCTTAAAATTATGATCATGTCACACCAACAAGGCCAACAATCTACCCTAGAAAAGAATGTTTACCAATATCATTTCTACGAAATGAGATTAGGCGTTTCCGATAATTTTTTACTCTTCTACCAATGCCGATGAAATCGTGCGCTATGAGGATGTTATATACTTAATTAGAAGGCCATATTGGGGTTCCTAAAAGTCTCTTTATAGCTCAGTATGTTTTATTTATTGATGCCCAGTGGGTTCTGTATGCTATTAATGTCATGAAGGTCACAACAGCCGGTACAGTATGCCACTAGAAGTCGCACCCAAATCTAGAGGTTTATTCCTACATCTATAGCCATTGGAATATGCAGAATACAATGGTTTCCGTACCACAGGAGTCATCGTCGACTTTCTTTGCGCTTGCCTTCTGTGCACTCTCCTCCGAGTGGTCTCGCTTACGGCTGCCCTTCTTGACCTTGGCCTTCTCCCCGTCATGCAGGTCTTGAGGGTGGGCCCACTTTTCAGAAGATCGTAGATCCTCTCCGCCAGAAGCCACCGTGAGATCGTCTCCTACCTTGGGACATTGATGGGAGAAGCCACCACCACGGCTACCTGTGCCGGCCCATGGGCTGCCCCCTAACTTGCCACTGGTGTGCCCACTCGAGCTCACACTATTGCCCACAGTGTGCGGCCGCCGACGCTTGTTCCCTGCAAGCATAGAGCGGACCAATGAGGGACACAGAAGCAACAGTGTTCAGTCACAGATGTCAAAACGTAATGATGACAATGCACATGCCAGGTTAAAACAGACAAAATCACCGAATTCAGAAAGTTATTTAGTGAACTTCCCGCCATTCAAACTGTCCGGCTGACCTGCTAGGCGATAATATAATAATAATTAATTATTGTTAGGGTTTTATGTGCGAAAACCACGATATGATTATGAGGGACACCGTAGTGGAGGGCTCCAGAAATTTTGACTATCTGGTGCCCTTTAACATGCACCGAAATCTAGGTACATAGGCCTGAAGCATTTTGCCTCCATCAAAATGCGGCCGCCGCTGCCGGGATTCGGCACTACGTCCGTCGGGTCAGCATTTGAGCACCATTACCACTAGACCACCATGTCGGGTGACGTGCTAGGCAGCTCGCACGTATTGCACCGTCGTTGGGCACTAAAAGAGTTGATTCAGAGGGGTACAGGATAAAATCACAAGCTTTCGGCGCACACTGTAAGTGTATTCGGCCACACATCGAACGCCAACTGCGCACCAGCGGCCCAAAAAGGCACCAGCCCTCGTGCCAGCCACTCATCACTTTTGAATCACCAAGAGCTGTGCTAACCTTGGCAACAAGCATGTTCTGGAGTTATCAGAACCACAGGGGTGTCAAATCCAAAGAAGTTACAATAGTTAGAGATATTGCAATAATTTCGAATATATCCATACCATTACGGTTATACTTGTATGTAACAAAATCGGAAAAACATCACAATTTTCCATTATATATCCACGATATCGTTGCATGCAGCTTTCAAATAAAGACTAGCTAAGATCGCCCAAAAGAAGAACCGAAATATGACAGATTCAAGACATGCTCAACTCACTTGCTAAAAGTTTATTTAATGTTGAATTCTAGTGCAGCCTGTTTACTGGAACAGTCGGTAAATGCACTGTCAGATTATGAATTCGAGAACGTCTGCAAGTCTTACCAACGCGACGATCAACGACGGCTTCATCCAGAAGGTGGGACTCGAGCTTGGATCCTTAGCTCGAGGGTAGTCCACGACAGCGCAGCACCTCGGGCAGCACACGATACTCAATCCAACGTAACTCAAGTGCAGGGCCGCCCTACGGTGCCAGGGGCAGGCACGTTGCAAACTGGTAAGCGTGAGATCCCGGCCCCTCTTCGTCCCAACACAGAAACGAACAATCGCCGCGTGAACTTCAATGAGCGGAAGCAACGATCACACGCAGCAACTGTCGATCGTCGTAGCACGTGAAGTACGAGGGACCCCTGTCAGTGTCACGTTCAGGAAGGGGCGCGCGCTCTGTATTTCAGTCGTGCATCGGCGTGATCGGTTGCCGCACAAGCGACCACAACGCACAGATGCCCCAAGTGCCGGACGAACACACACCACCACTCGCAGCGATGAAAGAAGACAGTATGACGTTTGCGGTAGCAACAATAATTGGAACGACAACGATGATCCCGTCGCTACAGTTTGTCTCTCTTTACCGCTCTGGTGAGTGACAAGTACCGCTGTGCTTTCCGGGCGTCCGCGACGAAAGCGACATCATTGACGCGTGACCGAGACGGCACGATGGGCGAAATGTTTGTCCGAGATCAATGCGACACCACCGGACGACGTCTACACGACGCGCACAACGCCGGAGGCAGACATGGTCCACTTTTACGGCTGCTGAACTTGAAAAGGGGCGGAGTGTGGCTCGAGTTTCGCACACCAGCTCCGGCTGCAGCGGCGCGTCGAGCGGCCATGCCGCCCGAATGGACTCCGACCTGCGACTAGAGCGCACGCACGCAAAGCCGGCGGCATTCAGGGGCGCAGCCGGCGCAGCCGCTGCTGGCGACTGGGGAGCGCTCCATTCGCCAACGCGGGGGAGAGGTAGCGCGCGCTCAAGGTGCTACGCCAACACATGGAGAGGCCGTCACGAAAGACACGGCGAACTGCTGCGACCAAATGCGGCGGTTTTTGTTTCCATCCAGAGAAATGTTTAAGTAATAACATAATAGTGTATGCCGTTATACGTCCCTAAAGCCCGATATGATCATGAGAGAGGCCGTAGTAGAGGGTACCGGAAATTTTGACCATCTCGTGTTCTTTAACATGTACTGACATAGCCCAACGCACTGGCCTCTAGAATTTCACCTCAATCGAAAGGCGACCGCTGCGGTCGGGATCGAACCCGCGGCTTTCGGGTCAGCAGCCGAGAAGCATAACCGATTCACCACCGCGGCGGACAAGAGAACAACAGGCATTGCAACCCGTAGATAGCACGCATCATCAGGCTGTCCACCGGTTGTTCTCAAGAGTCTCACGTGGCGCACTCGTCGAAAAATTCGTTGATTTAACGAACACGCAGCACCTTTCGCTCAGCAAGTTCAACGGAGAACCACTGTAACTTACGCTTCGCGGTGAGTCCATGTGTTCTTGAGTTTTGCACGTCTGGGACCAAATTCGAACTACTGCGTTTCCGTAAGGGTGATCTCCGGTCTTCGCTAATAAGTTGTTGAGTAACAAGAGTAGTCACCGGAGTAGCATTTCAAGCAATCTATAGTGATAAAGCTTCTTGCGAAAGAAGTCCCGGTTTCTTGTAGCTTACCTTTATTATAATGAAATTAATGCGGCCGCAAGTAAAAATGTTATTTGAATGCTTTCTAAATCATGTTTCACGACATAACTGTCGAACACCGTTCTCTCTTAAGAGTCTGCTTCTGGACGCTGTCGAGTTCAGACGCATGATGTCGTGCTCCTCAGGAGCGGTTTCAGCGGCCGCGTCTGGCCGCGGTAACAGGTCCCTTTCTCAGGATTTGGCGCAGGACAACGAGTACCAGGTTATCCTTCCCAACTTACCCTCAGGCCGCATTGTTCTTAACACCGTTTTTAGATGTGAAGCATCTTATGGCAAAGCTTAATCCGGTAGTGGTGTGTGGCGTGACCAGCCTTACTGCGCATGCGCAAACCCTTTAAAAAATAAAAATAAAAAGCCTCCTCTCCCCCCTCTCTCTCCCCTAGGCATCCCCCCCGCGGCAACCACACACTCACTGCGCATGCGCCTTCCCTCCTCTCTCCCCTCCTACGCTCCTCCCTCTCTCCTCTAGGCATCCCTGCCCGGGGCGTCCGCACTCCCTCTGCGCATGCGCGTCCCCCCCCTCTCGCGTCACGTGGCGCCGCTCCGTGACGCGGGCGCCACGGAGCGGCGCCCGCGTCCGACATCCCCACACCGCATGCGCGTCCTCTCCCCCCTCTCTCCTACGCTCACCCCCCTTTCTCTACTCTAGGAATCCTCTACTCTACGGAGCGGCTCCCGCGTCCCACACGCCCTCAGCGCATGCGCATCCCCTCTCTCTTCTCTCCTACGGTTCTCCCCGTTATCTCCTCTAGGAATCCTCTACGGAGCGGCGCGCGAAAGGTGGTGCGACAGCTGCGTACTCCGCTGGGGGGCACCACGGTAGTTTCGTGGTATAAAAATGACGGAGCGCGCCTTATTCTCTCCTGTGCAGCGCCGCGATGAGCGCCCGGGCCGCGAAACAAGAGCGGCGACCTTTCTTCCGCTCAAGCTAACCACCTCCCCGCTGCTTCGCATCCACACATGGTTCCCTTTAGCGGGAGATGGGGAAGTTTTTTCTTCATGCGGACGTGAAAGCAAGGCCTTATCGTGTGGAGGACTTCAGGGACGCGCTGGCTCGGCTCTCTCTGCTCCCTGATGTCACTGCATTGGGTGCATACCGCATGAGCCACGTTTGGGCGGTGACCCTCCGAAACGCGGAAGCTACAAGGAAGATTGTGGAAGCTGGTGAGGTGACTGTCATAGAACTGCCGCTGTATTGTTATTGATCCAGCTAATCAGGACATCCGTACACTCTAAGAACTAAGAGAGTGCCGGGCACTCTCTTTGGGAGAGTATTTTCTTGTCCCATATTTCACTCTCTTTTCCAGAGTAAATCACCTCTTTTTGAGGCAGAGTATAGTAATGCCCCCCATACAGGGTCAAAGTACTCCACCCCAACAGAGTAACATAACTCTGGCCGAAGCAGAGTAGCATGACCCCACCCAAGGGAGTAGTAGTACACCGCACGGAAAAAAATAGCATTTCTCGGGCGAAAATTGGGCTTTAGAATTGCTTTTAAGAATTTTCATCAGGTGTAGACCGTAATGATGGCTAATAACGAGCACTGCGACCAAAAAAAAAAAGAAACGTTAAAAAAAATACATGACCGAGTGAGACTCGAACTCGCGACCGTTAGACGCTGATCTGATTGCGAAGCGGACACGTTACCGACTACACCACGCTAAAAGATGGAGTGAGAGCGTTTATTTCTTCATGTTCTAAGTAATGTCCGTGATCTGACCATTTCCTTGTTCAGAAGCGCAGATTTGAGTGTATCCGCGCGTGCGCCAACCAAACGGACTGTAGTTCATGTGTTTGCTTTGTGCTTCGCGAGATCGGAGCGTCAGTCTGACATGTTTTTCAGTAAAAAACACCGGCAGATCCCACGCACTGTGGGAATCTATGTTATGCGAAGCAGCCACCAAGGAGCTAATCATGCTGTACATAATATGCATGTCATGATTGACATGTTAGGACCTGTCATTTGTTTTCGTCATACTGTGACGTCGCGCAATACACATTTTGGTGCATATCAAGCTAGCCAACTGGACGCAAGCGCACCATGAGCGTGACATGTACATGGCATTGTAGATGACACGCATGCCAAGATTTTCATGTTACCACCTGCCATTTATGTTCGCTATACAGTCACATCCCGCAATACCAATGTTGGTGTATATCAAGCTAGCGAAACGGCCGTGAGCGCGCCACGAGCGCGGCATGAAAGTCATGGTGCAAATGACATGTCATGATTACCCTCTTACCACTTACCATTTATGTTCGTCATACAGTCACGTCACGCAATACCAAATTTGGTGTATATCAAGCAAGCGAAACGGCCACGAGCGTGCCATGAGCGTGGCATGCAAGTCATGTTGAACATGACATATCATGATTTCCATGTTGCCACTTGTCATTTATGTTCGTCATACAATCACCCTGTTCAAAAGGACCATTTGTACATTTCAAAATGTGTTCGGGGAAAGCCTGTGGCCATGCGACTAACTATGCCATGACTTGTTTTTACACTCTCAATGGGATGGCACACAAAAGGAATGTGTGCGTTTTTCTTTTTTAATGTTTTACCTCGAATGGCAGTGAGACGCGAGACCTATCTGCCTCCGTTTCGCATGCGTTCGTATTCTCGCGCTGTGCGCATCGTGCAGACGCCATCCGCGTTCCAGCGTTTCAATTGACGAAGACATTGTAAATTCCAAAGTGTGTTCCTAGAACGCCTCTGCCCACTGAGACGGGGTCGGTCAGAATGGAACGTGATGCGTGCGTCTACCTCCTTGCATGGTTAGACACGCACGATACGCAAGCAAAGCGCGAGCGCTGTGGAGTCCAACGCGCCCGGCGTCTGTTCGCGCGCCCCGGCGCCCACCTGGCACCATGCCAGGGCATGGCTGGAGGGAAGGACGGACGGACGGACGTGAGCATGAGACATTAAAAGCTTTCGCCTTAAATATTTGGTGTATATCAAGCTAGCGAAACGGCCACGAGAGTGTCATGAGCGTCGCATGCGTCATGTTGCACCTGACATGTCATGTTTTCCATATTTCCACTTATCATTTATGCTCGTCATACAGTCACGTCACTCAATACCAAATTTGGTGTATATCAAACTAGCCAAACGGCTCCGAGAGTGTCGTGATTGTGGCATGCAAGTCATGTTGCACATGACATGTCATGATTTCCATATGACCACTTCGCATTTACGTTGGTCATACAGTCACGTCTCGCAATATCAAATTTGGTGTATATAGCGAAACTATATCTATATAATTATATAATCTATATAATCTATATATAATATATCTATATACAATATAATCTATATAATTTGGTGTAGCTAGCGAAACGGCCGTTAGCGCGCCATGAGCGTGGCATGTAAATCATGTTGTACATGACATGCAGGTCTTGATATTCATATTACCACCTGTAATTTATGTTGGTCATGCAGAAATGTCTCATCGTACCAATTTTTTGATATATCAAGTTAAGAAAACGGCCTATGGTCATGGCGTGTAAATCATACATTTCATGACAAGTTATTCATAATTTTTATGACATGACCAGTCATTCATGTCTGCCATACAGTCATGTTATGCCATACCAATTTCGGTATAAATCCCATTAACGATACGGCCAGGAGAGCACAAAGTCGTAGGCGGCTAGATAGATAGATAGATAGATAGATAGATAGATAGATAGATAGATAGATAGATAGATAGATAGATAGATAGATAGATAGATAGATAGATAGATAGATAGATAGATAGATAGATAGATAGATAGATAGATAGATAGATACGCTCAAAGTCGTCGAAGTTCGCTAAGAAATGCTTCGCATTTAAAAAAGATCAGCGTTACTGAAGATATGCACGGCATTCGCACTGACTCGCTAAGCGGTTAGTCATTTCTGTGTAGGAAACATCGCACTTCTCAACTGCACACTGAACAATTCGGTTTTCTTCACCCCCCTTGGACACATTTTCGGTCTTGTTCACGTTCCGCGACTACAACCATAATACTTCACGGTATCAGTACCGTATACATTAGGCTTATGACAGCAGGCTCCGTGTGTGACGTTCGTAGCGAAAAACATGAATGCCTATTGATACACGAATAATGAAATAACCGCTTGAATTTAGTTTCGATCGTGACCGATTCAATGAGGTCATATTCGCTTATTTAACTACATAAATCCCAAGCTAGAAACGCGGATATTAAGAGTTACAAGTGCCTTCAATTGTGCTGAATTCGCTGGGAGGCGCTGGAAACGCTGTTCTTTTTATTAGTCGTCTCCAGCGTCGCAACAAACAAATATTACAAACTTTACTGCATATATGTGTGGTTATTAAGAAGGGTTCATCACTCGCGATGTGCCGGCACTTCGATATACAGATCAGGAGCAGGAGTATAACCGCGTTTCACTCTCTCCTGCCTGAAGAGTATTCCACTCTCTCAGAGCGAGGTAGAGTATAAAGCAGTTTCACTCTCTCATTTCACAGAGAGTGAACAAGGCTTTCACTCCATCCGATGCTTTGCGAGAGTAGAAGAACACTCTGAAGAGTAAATAGGCCTTTTTACTCCGGCGATACCCTGCGCACTTTTTAGAGTGTATCAAGTTGCACTGGCTTCTACCCAACGTGCCGGACGAAGATGTGCGGCTGGCCTTTGCACCGTATGGACGAGCCACCGACGTCTCCAGAGAGAGATGGAGAGTTCATGGGCTGTCTGACAAAAGCTCGACTACGCGTCTCGTGTCCCTCAAGTTGAAGGCAGGTGTCAAGTTGGACGATCTGCCGCACCAATTCAGTGTCGCAGGGGGGAGATGGCTCTTGTGGTTGTTGCGGGACGAGCCCCCCCTGTGTCTCCGATGTCAAGGCAAGGAACACATTCGTCGGGACTGTCGTGTACCCCGTTGTAATGCCTTTAGACGCTTCGGGCATGAGGAGGGACAGTGTGTGAGGTCATATGCTGCTGTGGTTGGGGCCTTGAACAGCGAAGGCTCGTGCGAGCTGCTCATGGATGAGGAGGAAGCCGAGGAGGCTGCAACAGCTGGAAGGGAACCTGGAACCCTGAAATCGTCGATGACGAAGCTTCCCATTCATATGGCACCAGCGAAACGCATTTCTCAAGGCAAAATTGAACCAGAAGAGGACCATACTGCGGAGGGCGTTGAGACACCCCTCAGCGGAGGGCATCTCAGTGGGCGCCGCGATGGCGCCCACTGAGACGCTTGCAGACGCTACATCCAAAGCTGAAGTAATGGACGCGGAGTCTTTGGCGCCGACACCACCTTTTCAGGTGGCGGAGAAACGCACTCATGAACAGACAGTTGAGGAGAAACTGGACGCAAGCAGCGACGAAGGACCTCCGCCTAAAACGGTTGGTGCAAGAAGGGCGTCGATGCGGTCGCGTTCCATCGATCCGATGGAGGCGCGGCTGGCGGGGAAACCGCCGCCGTAGTTCTGCTGGAAAGTGTCCTGGAGGTCTGGACGTGGGGTTTGCGAGGTGAGATTTTAGCGGCACGCTTCGACTGCAGTGTGCGTTCTTACTGTATGCACGTGGTGTGTGGTCTTTTCATGTCGTTTTCGCGTATTTGGGAAGCCGATAGCAAGTACCTGTTGATCTTTCCTGCACCCCCTAAATTAAGACAGGCCTGGGATACCGAGTTGACGAGTAAAGTGAGCACGATATGGTTCAGGGACCCTTTCTTTTTTATTAAGCCATGGACGGTAAAATATTAAAACCCTTTCGGATAGCTACATTAAATGTACGAGGGCTTAATATGCGAAGACGTCAGTATCAGCTGAACCGACTGATTCGTGACAACGACCTAGATATTGTAGCTGTCCAAAAGTCCAAAATAGGAAGCGAAGAGTCAACTGATCGTATGATGGCCACTTTCCGTCCTCATTTTAATGTTTGTGTTTCCCATGCTGTTGGCACGTCTGGTGGATGTGTGCTTTTTATTTGTAACTCTGTAAGCATCTCTGTTGAGAATGTTTGCTCGCGCCAAAGTGGGCGTTTACTTGTTGTCGATATGCTCCTATCGAATATGTGCTGCCGCGTCATTTGTTTGTATGCACCAAATGTTGAAGCATAACGAAAGCTATTTTTGAAGGTCTTGAAGGGTTTTTGAACTGTGACAAAATTTTACTAGTGTTGGGAGATTTCAATTGCGTTTGTTTTGCCTCTGACAGAGCTAAAAGTGAGCTCGTTAGAGATAGGAGTGCTACCACCCTGAATTCACTTGTTAGCGGGTATAGAAGACATAGGCAGCGTGACGTCGTGTGGAATGCAACCCCAGTACACGCATTATCAGCGCGATAGCCATGCCAGATTAGATAGAATATTCGTATCCACAGAACTCATTCCTCTCTGCTCCAGCTATGCAGTGAATGCAGTTCAATTCAGTGACCACTGCCTGGTGACTGCTATGTTTGGTGCAAAAGAAAAACGGAGCCGTTTCAACTGGTACCTCTGGAAACTTAATACAGGGATTTTGGAAGATGAAAAATTTGTTGATGACATTGCCGCAAATGCAGAGCGCTTCCTAGAGACTCAGTCAACTAACTTCATAACACAATGGGAGGACTTCAAGGAGGAGGTTAAAATAAAAGCAATCGAGTGTAGTAGCGTTGGGCAGCAGGAACAAAACCGAAAAGAAAGGGAACTTGGAGAAAATCTGCAATTTATGTACACTATGAAAAACATTCAACCTGGTGCTTATACGAAACCAATAAGAGAGGCTAAGTGTCATTTAGAAAACATTGATATTGCTAAGTATAAAGCAGCAGCTGTGAGGGCACGAGCTGAGTCATTTTTGATGGGGGGAAACTCCAACAAAGCGTGAACTAGCTTATGAGAAACGCTATGCATGTCAGAAAGAGATACGCGAACTACACCATGAAGGTCAAGTAGTCAATGAACAGGCAGATATTCGGCGCGTTATATCGGATCATTTTGCACAGCTTTTTGGCTGTAAGCATATTTTGGACGAACGTTTCAAGGAAGATTTCATGCCACGTATGCCCAAACTCGAGGATGATGTTAAGACTCGTCTTGAGTCACCCATTGCGGTTCAAGAAATGGAGAAAGCTATTGAAAAGCTACCAAATGGAAAGACGCCAGGTCCTGATGGATTGGGAGCTGCCTTTTATAAATTCTTTAAACCCCTGATTGCCCAAATATTGCATAAAGTCTTTCATGGTGTGTATGAGCACAAACAGGTCCCTCCGTCTTTCAAAACATCGTATATTTTATTGATCCCCAAAACAGACGACGTTGATAAACAAAAGTTAGTTGGATCTTATCGTCCGATAAGCTTTACCAACGCAGATTATAAGATATTTATGAAAGTATTGGCCAAAAGTCTCCAAAGTGTCATTACAACTCTCATTGGGACTCATCAAACATGTGGTATTAAGAAGCGTGGTATCGCAACAAATATACACATTGCACGAAGTGTGTTGGAAGTTTGTGATGTGATTGGTGATCACGTAGCAATGATTCAGTTAGACCTTGCGAAAGCATTCGACCTTGTTGCCCATGATGTTCTCTTTTCTTTACTTGAGTATTTGAACGTAGGCCATGTAATAGCTGATGGTGTAAAAATGGCGTATGCAAATTGCTCGACCAGGATAATCGTCAATGGGGAGCTAACTGACACTGTCTCTGTGTGTTCCTCAGTTCGCCAAGGGTGCCCATTGTAACCTTTGCTATTTGCGGTCTACATTGGAGCCTCTTTGCTTGCCTATAATACAAAACAAAAGCATTAGTGGATACAGCTTGCTCTCAGCTCAGGTTAAAGTACTTGCTTATGCGGATGACATCGCTATTTTTTGTACGAACAAAGATAGTATCATTGAGGCAACAGCTGTCATTGAAAAGTTTTGCTCATACACGGGCTGTAAGATAAACTGGCAGAAATGTTGTGGTTTTTGGCACGGTGATTGGGATACCACGCCAGAGTTTTTTTCCCACATGCGTATGTACTCTGTACTAACAAAGTACCTGGGTGTGCCTCTTGACAATTATCAGAGCACCAGGGTTGCCGTTGGGTGGACTTGAAAAGGAGGCAGAACTCAAGCTAAAAGTAGCCAAAGTAGCCATGTCATTTAATATTATCGCCAAATTTGTAGCCAAATGTAACAGAAGCGGTATTATCAGCAGCTTCTGTAGTATTGATCATTGATCATAATAATACCATTTTGAATAGAAAGCCACCAGTAAGTTGGAAATAAATTAAATGAACGATTTTCGATAAATTCATTAGGCGTGCATATATTTTATGTAGAAAATATGATTTCTTGCCAGACGCAAAATATATTAGAATATTCCAGCCAGCAATTCAGTAGGAACATGTAAGTTGAAACAGATTTTCGTTGAAGCTGCAGACCAAATTCTGGTTGTAAATGAACAGGCCAGCTAAATTTTGCTGCAGATGTCTGTTTTCCTAAGTTTACACGAGATCACGCACCGCGCTTCAAAATTATTCGCAAGACTTGAGCGTAGCATCACAATATATGGCGGGAAGCTTGAGCACCGAGCCGGCCACGCGTTCGTCACCATGCACGCAACTTCGCCACTCCGTATTTGGAGACGCGCTAAGCGTCGCGTAAGGGTTCCTCGATGCGCACCAGCCTACTGGTGGGTGGAGGACGACCATATGCATCCGCTGGAGCGAGAGAAAAAGCTTAAAAACAAGGCATTTCGTCTGCAAAAATGAGAAAAAATGGCTACTCAATGCGCCAAATCAGCACCTTAAAAGTAGCCAGAAAATAGCCATGGCGCCAACTGCAAATTTTCGTCGCCAGACGGGGTCAAAAAGTAGCCAATTTGGCGCAAAGTAGCCACCAATGGCAACCCTGCAGAGCAGTGAGGATTATTGGCTGGAACAAACGTCTAAGCTAAAGGAAAAAGCAGATGCATGGCGGGGTAGGCAGTTATCTATTTTTTGGCGTGCTGCTGTGTGTAACGTGTTTCTACTGTCACGTATATGGTACGTTATGAATGTCCTAAGTGCTTCACATTCTATTATTCAGAAGATACATCAGGTTTTTGCAATTTTTGATTTGGGCATCGACTTGGGAAAAAATCATTCGAACTAACTTGCTCTTTTCGGTCAAATGCGGAGGTGTTGGCCTTGTTCACTTATTTTTGCGCCAAATTATCTCTAGATTTATGTTTCTACGGGATATGAATGACACCTTCTTACGCACAGTTATACAAACCAGGCTACGCAAATTAATACCGGAATTCATTGTTTCTTCAGGTGAGGACATGGGAGGTTCTGTAAATGGATACTTGAGAGAGGTATTGCTCTCTACAGAATGTTGATAGTGGAATTTTCGTCAGAATACTTGGGCGGTGTTACCAAAAAGAGACTTTGTAAGATTTAATTGATGTTTCCCTACCGACTCCTATGTACCGTTTGCCATATCGTGGATACCCAGGACAAAATATTCTGAAAAGGGTTAAGAAAATGCCAGTATCTCCAACCGCCAAAAGTTTCTTCTTCAAATTACGCACAAATAGTCTACTCGTAAAAACATGGCTTGAGGAAAAAGGCATTTTTGTTTCTTGGACAACTGACTTTCTCCTATGCAACAAGCCAGAGAGCATTGAACATGCTTTTCTCGACTGCCGGGATGCGGTATTTTATTGGGCTATCCTCCAGCGCACTATAAAAGAACAACTTCCCCTAGACCCTTACTGCATCAGGTTATTACCAGTCGATACTCCCTATGACATAATAATGATTCTGGGTCTTCACGGTTTATGGAAAACGAGAATGCAAGTGCGCAACGCCGATGTTCACGTAAAACCTTCTAGAGTAAACTTTCTAGAAAGTGTAGTTAGGGAGCTTTTTAGAGCCTAGCCTGACCCACCAGACTGGGTCACTACCCTTGATGTACTGATAAATATGAAAGCTTTCTAGGCATGGTTCAGTGCGTGAATTACTGATGTATATTTGTTTGTACGTTGATTTTTCTGTTCTATGTTTAATAAAGTAATAAAGAAAAAAAAACGTTATTCCTTAACAAAAGGTCTTTAGACCCATGGAAGCAGCGCAATAACAGGTACAAGTAAGTAACGGCTACTTGTGGTTAAATGGTCGTCACGTCGTGATCAGTTATTTAAGCGGGATAATCCCCTCACTTCGATGTAGTTTGGAGTGATAGTACTCAAAAAAACTTCAAATGTACGATTCAGAAAACCTAGCACGCCACCAGTGGTTTGTAAATGTTGTTTAGTAAATGGCAGTCAAAGTTGACGCCTGGATGACAACGTGATGAGATGAGAAAACTCGAGGGCACTGGAGGAGGAGGAGAAAACAAGAGAGAAGGCAGGGAGGTTAATGCCCGGTTGGCTACCCTACGGAGGGCACTGGATGACGCCGACTAGTATATGGGAACAAGGAAGAACGCTGCGACAGACCCCAATCTTGAAAATACCTAAATTGACGTGCGACGATGATGATTACTTCTCGGTAGCCCAAGCTGGATAATGAGCTTGCACACAGACGGAGGACGGAAGGTAGTAAACAGAACTTGGTTGCGTTACGTGAAGGACACGTGAACAAGCGCAATTCAATATATCGTGAGGCGAGTCGACAGGCAAGACTGATGACTCTCGGGTTTTAAGTCTGCAGCTAAATGAAGGTATGTCGTTCGTTAATTTTCCATTAAGTTGGGGCTGTCCGTATTAGATTACCGAACTCACATCCTCATCCACCGTCCGCTAATATTGTCCTCCTTGTCCTCCTGAATAAATAAAGGCTTCGAATGCCTCCTTGTTTTAATGATAACGAGAATATGGTACGAAGAACTTTATTTAAAGCATCCTGACAAGTGGCACCCCTTGGGGCGACACCGTGGGGTGCTCCCACGGGGGGGACAGTCTTAGCCTAAGAGCCACATCGCAGGCTCTCTGTACAGCCCAATGTTGATGATGGCATACTCCGAGCTATTGAGGACCTAGTTCCATTTTTGTTCTGTGAGGTCTTTGTTCCCACGTAACGACCACCAGGTAAAGTCACTCTGACTGTGAGGTAAAGTACTGTGAGGTAGACCTGTGCGTCGGTTCCGAAATCGTCGGCGGCGGCGCGTCAATGGCGCGGGGCTGGCGGGGTTCATCGGATCGGCGGCGGCGCTGCGCATAGAGGGAGGGGGGGGGGGGGGGTAGATTCAAGATTCAAGAGATGGTGGTGCGAAAAATTTGTCCCTTGAAATTTGAGAAAAAAAAATCTGTTTCCCCGACAGGGCGTAGCAGTGAATGCGATGGCAACATGTCATAATGTGATAACACACTAAGGATATCAGCTAACTCTTTTTCATCCTATATCTCGCGAAACTGCAAAACGCTGGTGTAAGGGCATGCGGCCGTTTCCGTGAAAGAAGCGGTTTTAGTACAGTTGTCGTATCAGTGGTCACAGCACGAATCAGTGAGATCATAGCGCGTAAAAAGGTATACGATCCGTTTGCTGATGTCTGCCGAGATAGCGCGCATGCCAGCGCTCGCGACCGCGCCCCTAGAGTTAATGTTCACAGTTGTGGCTCGAGCCACGCAGCCCCCTACCCTGGCGTCCGTTCATACCCCTTCGTCCAGTGAAATATAGAGAAGGCGCTTGCTTGCTGGTTGAAGAGCAATCGACGGCAGACCTCGCACGCAGAATGATGTTGTCGCATGCGCCCTCCGTGCGTCGGAGATGGGCAGCTTGTTTTATGTATGCTTCAGCCGTGTTCCTCGCTAGCGCTCGCGAGCTTTTACTCGCGGGTACAGCATACGATGCACGTACAAAAGTTATTTATTTGGATTTTATACGGAACATGACGGCATGACAACCTGTACAGAGTGTCCGTATAATTGTTATCGCAATAAAAAAAATATACGAAAACCGTGGAAGCGGGTTGGCCTTTTTTCCAGAGAGCTGCATCATCTTCGCTGTAAAGAGCTTGTCCGTTGGAAGAATCAAATAATCCGGCGCCTCTTCCATTGGTTTCGTTCTCGCTTTCACTACAATTCTTACAGGCGATATCTCCTTGATACTTATTTCTTCATAAAGCACGAGTACAACGCTAGCGCTAAGCGTTGAGCTTATCAGGATTTCGAACCTGTCGGCTACACGCAGTTACGCCTGCTTGCGCAATCGGAGACTCACAAAATGCAGTGAAATCATTTCATCGCGCACGATAATATTGCGAGATGAGGAAGAACGGGTGGGCGATTGCGTGGCAACGCAGGCTGAGTCAATTCACAACCGATATTTCTACTATATGGATCAATCGAGAATATTTTCCCTAATGATTTCACGTGAATTACCGTTCTGGCTTCACGAAGAGCGTAAAATAATTAAATAAATAAATAACGAGAAACGCCAAGATAGAATAACGCGCTCGATTTTTTTTCTCTTTTCAGAGGGTGTTTTGGGGCCCTTAAAGATAAGGATCCTTAAAAAGACGGGCAAACACGGACACACGAGAGTAGTCAGGACACCGCGAACGCCACTAACGGAAAAATCGTACAGCGGCGGAAAAGAAGGTAGCCAAAAAAAAATCTACGTAGCTCCCCGAACTGAATCGTGACGAGTGGGCGAAACACGGGGGATCGTTCTTACCGTAAATCACCCGCGACATTGCCCATTCGCGCATGTAAATGAGTGACAACGCGTGTGTACAGTATATACAATGTTTTTGCCGTTGAGCCGCCGCTTCCCGCGTCCTTAACACCGGGGTAGCAGCTTGTTGTCGGCGTTTGCCGCGACAGCGCTTTCACGATCGTTTTCATCCATGGCGGAATGAGAATGTTTGGTCTGTAACGCGCTTATTCTTCATCAACATCATCGTCATCGTCATGACGCATGACGTATAGGGGTTACCTTGCATGTGCTGTGCCGTAATCGCAGCGTCATGGTCATCAGGTATACCTTGCATGTGCTAACGCGCTTATTCGTCATCGTCATCGTCATAGCGGCAAGCGGACCCCGAGATGAGGGCCCGCGAGGCCGCAGAAAGACGAAAGCGGCGACAAGCGAACTTGGAAGCGGAACGGGCGCAGGATGTAGCGGCCAAGCGCCTGAAGCGGTCGCTAGCCGAGACTCGAGGCACAACGCGCTTCACAAGCACGACCTCTTGTCATGTCTTTATATGAAGTAGGGGGGCGAAGGTATAATGATTTTACCGATAAGCGTTGGAGCTTCGGCCCACTCATCAGCATTCACTTCGTGGAGATGGCGTGTTTTAGATGCGAAACATCTTATGCTCAGGGCTCATTAAATTGTTAGAAATAGGGGCTACCGGATGTGCGACGGACTGAGTCAATTCCTTTTCAACTGCGTTCCAATAATAAATATTCGATTGCTCCGATGGCATCGCGCCTGCATCCTAGAGCTAATAGATAGATAGATAGATAGATAGATAGATAGATAGATAGATAGATAGATAGATAGATAGATAGATAGATAGATAGATAGATAGATAGATAGATAGATAGATAGATAGATAGATAGATAGATAGATAGATAGATAGATAGATAGATAGATAGATAGATAGATAGATAGATAGATAGATAGATAGATAGATAGATAGATAGATAGATAGATAGATAGATAGATAGATAGACGGACGGACGGACGGACGGACGGACGGTCAAAGTGCACTTGGTTCACCAAGAAATAGTTCGCATGTAACGTCGATTAAATCTTCGTTTGGCACTTTTTCCGCTTCGAACGTCTGTGTAGTTGATATTGGAATATAGTACCTTGTCCATTGAGTTTATAAGTACAGGCAGCAGTTGTGACGACTTCAAAGGTGCTCTTCAACGAAAGAAATGCCCACACAGCCAGAGATCATGAGCCCTCAAAACTAAGGTTTAAAAAATAATGATAATGGATATTACAAAAATTCACTCCAAATTGCTATTGCATACTGTGCGGCCTGGTATGATCACGAAAGTATTTGTCCAAAGAGCGAACCTCAACAGTGATCAGACATCCCAAGTTCCTCTCGAGAAGGGTACGTACAAACCCTCTCTGGCGCAAGCCATCCGTAAATAAAGACGACAGAAATTGAACGTGACAGACTGTAGGAGGAGAAAGAAAGTGGACGAGGAAAAGAAATAACAGTAGTATATTAGAAGAATAGAAAGTAAGAAACAAGGGGACAAAATTCAATGTGTCGGAGTAAGCCGAGGAGGGGAGAGGAGCTTCCGTCAAACGACGCAGGCGTCGGTGGGGAAGCAGTCAATCATCAATGCACAACGCCGCCATCGGAGCGAATGAAAATTCGCTGATTCGCGAAATATGGGATCTCCGGGGCTGAACGCTGGCTGCCACTCGGAGTGTGCTGTTTATTGACGAAGAAGTGGAAGAGGGTGGTGCACTTGGCACCCGAGAATAAAAGGAAGCACGATTCGTCGGGAGAGGGCGGGGAGAGAGATAAGGACACGAGGCTCTGGCGATCTCCCGACCGATAAAACAAGGAAACGAGCGAAACGGGAGCAGAAGACGCGCCAAGAGTGGCCGAGAGGAAACGCGTGAAAGGTGGCGAGGAAAGGAAAAAAATTACACCATCTCCCGCTAAAGGGGACCATGTGTAGATGTGAAGCAGCGGGCGCTAACGCTTACACTGGCGCCGGCGTTGACGCTGGCGCTATCGCAGCGTTGCGCTGGAGAGAAAACTGAGGAGGCGCAAAGCACGCAGTGATGGAGCGGTGTTTCCTACTGGAACATGCCAATCGCTGCTAATGGGCAATGAGAGACAGGAGACTCCGACTGGACACAGAGACCCGCAGTCGGCTTTTAGTTAACGCGCACGCTGCGAATTTTTATTGTTCAACAATGCACAGGAGAAATCTCCCACCGGCACCACCTTGGAGGTCAAGATCCATTGCCATATATACGGGATGGACAGTGAACGGTTGTGCAGCGCGAGCAGTCGGTTTTTTCAACCAAGAAACTCGCTAGCAGACGCTGCCTGCGTCGGCGTCGCGAGGCGAGAGAGGGGGGTAGCGTAGGAGAGGAGAGAGAGGGGGGGGGGGACGCGCATGCGCAGTGGGGGTGTGAACGCTGTGGGCAGGGATGCCTAGAGGAGAGAGGGGGGGAGCGTAGGAGGGGAGAGAGGAGGGGAGGCGCATCCGCAGTGAGGGTGTGGTTGCCGCGTGGAGGGATGCCTAGAGGAGAGAGAGGGGGGAGAGGAGGTTTTTTTTTTTTAAAGGGTTTGCGCAGGCGCAGAAGTGAGGCCTCGAGGCACACCACCACCACCACCACCACCGGATTAAGCTTCGCCATAAGATGCTTCACATCTAAAAGAAATATGAAGCCCGAATTCGGGAAAGAAACTATCTTTCGCAGCGCGTGCAGTTCCCATTGTTCCCCGAAGCCGACGATCGTAATCGAAGAAGCTGGTTAGGCTTAGGGAATCGCTTTACAAGAGGAAGGGTGTTGTGTTCCTCCCGTTTTCCCCTCGAACCCTCCTCCTTGCAGCCGGCACAGCCTCTTGCATCGCTGAATCTTTTTTGTTTGTTCGATTAAGGCTTAAGGGCCACCGCGGAATTCACGCTCTAGTGAGCATTGCGCGCCTCCTTGCCGCGGCCGCCGTCCCAACTCGTTTTTACGACTTGCTGGGCGTTGCTGAGACGGCACGCTGGTTCAAGATTGCGGACCGTTGGTGTTCGACGGGGCTTCGGAAGAGGCTAACGAAGGCGAAAAAGGCAACGGGCCTCGTCTTCTTCCTCTGGACGAAGTGTGGCTGCTTCGCACTGCCGTCACGGAAAAGAGAGGGGGTCTAGCTCAAGTAGCGTCCTCGTTTTTCGCTGAGCTTGGTTGCCCCAACTAACGCGCAGCCCAGCAAGAATAGCAGTAAGACCAAGACGAACAAAAGACAACGAGAAGAGGCTGATCGCGAGTCAGTGCCTCTCTCTTCGCTCTCCTTCATCTGCACCGCCGGCTCTGATTAGATGTGAAACTTCGCGACACTGCTTCAGAGTCGGTCACACTACAGCGGTGGTTCTGCCTGCCTTGCTCTTGTGTGTCTCTCTCGCAAATGGGTGTGTGTAATTTATTATCGCCCGATCGATAAGTCGCTCTCTAGGTCGATATCGCGGTCATGAGTTAATGCGTCGGTCGCGCGGCGCCCTTGGGTGCTTCCTTGCCGGGGGAGACCACGCCGGCAATCACCGCGAGAGGGCACGCACAACCGCCACACTAACGTCACACTTACTTTCTGGAGCAGCGGGAAGAATGTCATATATTCATTTCAGGTTGTTGCGCATTCTTTCATTAAAGAGGAAGGAGTACGGGGCTGGTTGAAAGCGCCGGCTGTCCGCGTTTCGGCTATTAGTTTTTCTGTTGACAGGGCAATAACCGATTACAAATAACACATACATCTTTCAAGACAAGCAAGTCAACTGAATTCAACTGAATGCCACAAAATATTCCACTGAATGCCACACGAGGTTCTCCGTGGAAACGAAATTGGGCACTCTTGATTTCTGTTATGTGATGTACACTAGGAGCATTTTCTCAAGGTCGCGCAAGGTCTTCCGAGGTCAGAGGACAGCGTTTGCTTTGCCACTGCATTAAAGAATTTGCTAGCAAACTATAACTTTTCAAATTAGCATTAAAAAATGCGCCCCCCCCTACCACCTTTTGCAGCATGTGTTGCGTGTACAACTCAGTCATCGCTGCGGATAACAAAAAATCTTGGTATGAATTTCCATATTTTACAGCGCGAGACGACACCACAGAAAGGAATGCACACAAGACACACGGAGCGCTGACTGACAACTGCTATTTTATTGATACCAGCGAGTCTTTTTATACCGCTGGTGGCGAGGAGAAACGTACAAGAAACATGCGCGGATAGAACATTAGTGCCGGCAGAAAACAGACATGCGTCAAATTTCGCAGTCAAGGTATTGACTGCGTTTGTCAAGGTATTGAATCAAGGTATTGAATGTGTTTTGCGCTCATGCGTTTTGTACGTGTTCCCTTCACTGTCTCCAGTTACTTTTTTTGTAAAGTTCGCGCAAGAAAATACAGCATGTTTAACCAACTAGCCCACTGTCAAGTTTTTCTAAAGGTATTTTATTTCGTTTTGGGACAATGCTACCGAGGATGCGCTTATGCACATATCTTGCATCTTTGCTATCACATGTGCCCCCTGTATTTCTTTTGTTAGAGTATCACGATGCCTGCCTATCACATTGCAATCTCTGTACATCGGTTCACAAGGTTCGCTGTCATTTTCGTCAGATCGACAATCTCTGCAGTGTTTGGCCACATGACAACAAGTGGCTACGTGTGCGACATTGTCACGGTGTTCTTTTAGTCTTTGGTTCACACATCGTCCGGTTTGTCCCACGTACTGTTTCCTAGACGACAACGGCAGGGAATGAATTACACCTTTCTTACCCTCGACAAACTGCTTGACATGCCTGACTGAACATCCACGTTGTACAGAGATTGCAATGTCATAGGCAAGCATCATGATGCTCCAACAAGAGAAATACAGGAGGCACATGTGATACAAAAGTTTCAAGATATGTGTATAAGCACACCCTCGATAGCATTGTCCCAAAAAGAAATCAAATACCTTGACTGTGAAATTTGACGCATGTCTGTTTTCGGCCGGCACTAATGTTCAATCCGCGCATGTTTCTTGTACGCTTCTCCTCGCCACCCGTGGTATAAAAAGACTCGCTGGTTTCAATAAAATAGCAGTTGTCAGTCAGCGCTCCGTGTGTCTTGTGTGCCTTCCTTTCTGTGGTGCCGTCTCGCGCTGTAAAATATGGAAGCTAAAAACCAACTCGCCCAACATATTGCTTTATAATAAATGTTGCATGGCGTTTTCCGGGTTACCACTTTATCATTAGACAATCTGACCGGTAAACCATAAACAGGTGCCATAAAAATTGGTTGTCAGTCCCTTTAAAGGGGCCATGACACCCAATTTTCTTCCATAATCTGTGTTATGTGGGTTAATCCTTGTGCGTTCACAAATAAGCTGGCGAATTTTTGGCCCATATGGTAGAGCACTTAATTTATTATTGAATATTTTATAGACACAAGGGCGGTCTCAGAGTTGGACAACACTGGTGCACTCGCGAGCCATGACGTAATAAGGAGGTTGCTGTGCGAGCTTCTGGCGAACGACATTGTTCCGTGGTCAGCTGCGCGTGAAATCGAAATATTTTGGCTTTCTTCAGCTTGGCTCTGAAATTTTCAGCTGCTGAAACTTTGGTAGAAGACGACGGCTCCGCTCCATGAAGCGCACCACTTCACACACGCCATGGCAAAATGGCAGTCGCCGGTGGGGGGGGGGGGGGGAGGGGGGGTGTTAGTTGGCGACGTCTAGGGCTTGTTTTACACTGAAATATTATTTTACAGCTTACTTTTCATATATCTATAGGCATATGAACCCTCTACTTCTGTTTTTCGCTAGAAACCACAATTGTTGGGTGACCGTGTCATGACGCCTTTAAGGTTTCATGCGTGTGCATGCGGCAAGCGTGTGCGCGCATATATCTCATGCACAATCACTTGTTAAGCGTGCGTAAGTGCTGGGGGTGGAACCGCGCCTTGGACAAGGAACCGAACTTAAGTGAATTGCGTACCGTGGTTTTCTTCAAACCCTTGTTTCTATATATCCAAGATGAAACATTGTAAGGTCGCGGCCAGCGTGACCCCCCCAAGCTACAGTGTGCTAGAATGATCCGGAGCTCTGGATGTGCATCGGGCCGTTGTGCGGCTGGTCTCACTCCCTCGCTTCTTTCGCGGCTCTGCCTGCCCGGTTTCGAGCGGTGTCGTTCCCCGCAGGCGACCAGTAGACTTTCGGTGCCCTCTTGATGTCCCCACCCAACACCGAGACGACCGGCTGATGACGCCAGGCCCAACAAACCGGATGAGGACAACGAGTGCGCTAAAGTATAAAAGGACTGTCGCAGAAAGCCGGGACGTCCTTTCTGCTTGCTGTCAGATCTTGCCGGCTAGGCACCGGCACCACTGTTTTAGGCCTCCCTGCGAATCGCTGTTCTTCTTGCTCCCATTTTCTCTGTTAATAATCCTTTACATGAAGTGTTCGTTTAAAACGTACAACGGTTCGCAGCGTCTTCTTCCGAAGCGACTATACGAAGACGGTGGCTATTTCCATTGTGAAGCAATGGGTCTTGCTTTGCTTCGCTACAAAGAACCTTCCGATTTCGGCCGACATTTACTAACACTTAGCCCGGAACAAAGATGTCTACAAAATACCCTGCGCACAACAAAGGTGACGGGAGTCTGAACAGAACGACACTGTGGCATTCAATGTGGTACCGGTGTGTTCGGAGAAATTTTAACGCGATAGCGTTAAAGAGGTCGTTTCGCAACAATTCCGTCGTTGGTGTCGGCGTCGGTGTCAGCGTCGGCGTCGTTGGTTGTGAGCGAAAAATCATCATCTTGTCCGTGACCGAAAAATCGAGAAAGATGAAAATAAAATAAATAATGAAAATCTCCGGGGCCGAGTGAGGATCGAACCCAGGCCGTCTGCGTGGCAAGCAGGTATTCTACCACACAGCCACGCGTCTGCTTGGAAATACACCAAAATAACTCCCTCTGCTTGGAAATGCAGTGAAAATAACTTTCATGCTTTACAAACACACCCGTCCTGTATACAGGCGTCACAATAGAACATGTAATATCGCCGTAATATTGCGTGGTACAAGCGTACATTGCCATCGGGTGTCAGAACATGTGAATATCACAAGCGACATCTTGATTTAAAGCCCGCCACCCATTACAAAAGGCACACACTTTACTGCGCGTATTCCCTTAAGACCCCGTAGTGGGCACATAGCAAGTTCGAAAACATTTCACACGCTTAGTTGCTCGAGGTTTAAAGCATGCTGCCCATTACATAGTATGCACTAAGTGATTGAAGTACGCTCTAGGGACAGGATATCGCTATCGCGTTAAACTCTTAAAGGCGAAGCTTAAGGGTCCCCCCAATTTTTTGTAAGCACCAGTCGAACCCATCCTCTCTTTGAGCATTCGCATCTGTTTACGTGTTTGTCCCCGAAACTTGAATACGCGGGGTCCCTTCGCATCTTCAAGTGTAGCAGCATCAGCCGTGTCTGGAGTACGTGTTTTTCTGGCTGAGCTAGCGGGGCCTCCGGTCCCGTTCAGCTTCTGCCACTTTTGGACCATATATAATAAAGTTCTCACTCAATCATTCACTCTCTCTAAACTTGTGCTGCATCCTTTTCTCGCGTGAGTTGAAGCAAATATAAATTGTTTGGCGTAGAACATACCCGTCTTCTTTGCGATCGGTTTACTCTCATTCATCGCCGCAGCTCTCGTTTTTTTTTTTAACATGTACAGTGATCCAAGAGAATTGGTTCGAGAAGGCGACAAAGAGGAGCCTAGAAGAAGAGGGAGAAGAAGCCACGAAGAGTGTAAATAAAATGGCTGAAAGCGAACTGCTTTTGTTGGAACTTTATATTTGGCGCAGCCTTTGACAAGATTCGGAAGATGTGGGTCACCGTCTGTCTTACACAGCGGGACGGTCAACCACTGATTGCAGGCTGCGAGCTAGAGGGCGAGAACTTCGTTGCGGCGTTCGAAGAGATGGCAACACCTGGTCGAATCGAACTCATCGCCTCCAGTGCCAAAGAGCCAATTAGCGACGTCATCGCCAGAGGTACTGTGAAGTTTAACATACCTTTCTCGGAGTTCGAAACCTGGGAAAAGCAAAACTCCATTGCGGAGCAATCGCCGAGCCATTCTGATGCAATCACAGATACGTCAAGCTGGTCGAACGTGCTTTTTCAGTTGATTTGTTTTCAAAAGCAGCAACTACAGCAGCAACAAGGACTCTTGACGGTTCTGGCGTCAGAGAGGACTCCTCACATGACAGTAAAGCCGGACATCTTGGACAACACTTCCAGTGTACATTATTGAACACATTCGAGAGTGCATGTGAACAGCATCATTGGCACACAGGCTGCGACAAAATACGAAATATGCGAGCATGCCTTTCTGGAAATTCCAAACAATGGTTAGACTTGCATTTTGCCTGACATGAAGAAGATTCATGGGAGTCATGGAAGGACAGCTCTGTCAGTGCCTATAGAAACAACGCAGTAGAATTGTGGGACAAAGTCATCACGTAGGAACAAAACAGTGAGAACCTAGTCGACTATTTCTTCGTAAAACAACAATTGCTGTATGATGATGATCCGAACCTTCCAGAATCATACGTCGTGCCACTTATAATACAGGGAATGAGAAAAAGAAGTGGAATGCAAATGAAACTCAAGGCCCCTCTAACGTCTGAGCAGCTGGTTCAAAGTACATCACTTCCGACTCCACAGTTGCATTCGAGTTGACAGATGCACCACCTGAGCCCAACAAGGCGGGGTCATCTAGAAAAGGTGTCTTGCCGTACACGAATAAGTGGGCTACATATCAGGCGACACAACAATTGCATGAGATTGACGCATCACTTGGAGAATCACACAGGGCTTGTTCTGGAGCGAGAGACCGTTTTTAGGGGCGAAGCGCCTTAGGGTGTGGGTCTGTCCCTCCTCTGTAGTATGTAGTAGTAGTAGTAGTAGTACGTAGCCACGTATAGTGGGATGTATCCACTCCACGTGATAAAGATGACGATGACGCCTGATGACCATGAAGAATAAGCGCGTTCCAGTATAGTGGAATGTACCCACTACACGTGATAACAATGACGATGACGCTGATGACCATGAAGTATAAGCGCGTTCCAGACCACACATTCTCGTTCTGCCATGGATGAAAACGATCGTGAACGTGCTCTCGCCCTCGAAAGGCAAAACGGCAACGCCGACAACAAACGTTCCCCTGAGCTTGACGTCATATATGAGGAAAGCAAAATCAGGGGAACCCCCTCCTTGTGGTCCGTAGAGCTCTTGAACAAAATCATCATCTACCCCATATGTAAATAATAACACATTGTGTATATACTTTATCAATATGTAAATAATGAAACATTGTGTATATACTGTACGTATAATCACACCACACCCCCGCGTTTGTGTGTCAGGTCTTTGTATGATGATCGAGTGGGCGGGGATTGACGGTTTACCAGATTACCTACGGAGCTTCGCCCAGTCATCATCATTCACTTCGTGGATATGGCGTGATTTTTTTATTGTAAGTCCGAACGTACTCTTCTCGGCGATGGTTGTTAATGGTTCCAACGTATCAGCGCTGATCAACCCAGGTGCTTCAGTGAGCCTGATTAACGAGAAGATGGTACCTAAAGATAACATCTGTCCAGAAAAACCAATCAGGATGTGTAGCTATGACGGAACTTGCAGGGAGTTCGCGAAATAGACCGAGGCAGAACTTCGCTTCTGAGGCAAAATAGTAAATGTGAAAAGCATCGCAATGTCGGGTGTCGATTTTGATTTTATTCTGTCCCGACCCGACATGAAACTTCTGAAAATAAACATACTGTGGAACGGTGTTATAACAACTGACATTGTCGTCGAAAGTTGCTCCCATATTGGAGGAACGCAGCTCAAAGATGTAAAGTGCGCCGAGGAAGTCAAGTCGAAGTACGAGGAACTAATTTCTGTTGGTACTTACCCCACAGCTACCACAGCAAAGTTCCCTTCGAACTACGCGACAAAAATGTCGTAAGAATGAAGCCATATGCCTTGAGTCAGGAGAAGACTTGGTTGAGACAGGAGCTTCAAGGTATGCTGGACTCGGGCATCATCAGACCATCCGCGTGTTCGTTTGCGTCACCGATTACGATCGTGCCTAAAGAAGATGTATCGTTCCGGTTGTGCACAGACTACAGACTCATCAACCGGCACACAGACCTGTTTCCTTTCCCAATGCCAAGAATTTACGAGATAATTGATGAGACAGGCGGGTGCCAGTGGTTCTGCAGAAAAGATTTGTGTAAAGGATAGTGGCAGGTACTGTCGTCAGCAAGCTTAACGCGAACGCCGCGACGCGTGGCCTGGGCTAGCTTGACTGATGCCAGCCGCGAAGCTCTGAGCGCTGTTGCCGACATAATACCTCGGTTTGCTTGGATAGCATGTCGGCATGCATGTGTAACATCTCGGCAACAGAAGCCAAAGCTACAAGGCGCTTGCGTCAATCAAACTATTTCAGGACACGCTGCGGAGCGTTCGTGTTAAGCTTGCTGACGACTGTACGTCTGAGGCAAGACACGAAGAAGTTTACGGTGTTTGTTACACCGTTTGATGTGTACGAAGATAACCGGCTCCCGTTCGGGTGGAAGAATTGCGGTGCACTTTTTTTCAGAAAATGAGGCACCATGTACTGAAAGATTTTATTGGGTAGTTCTGTAATGTGTACGTCAACGACATTTTAGTTTATTCAAGGACCAGAGACGACCACGCGATTCACCTTTCGGCAGTGCTGCAAGCACTCAGTGATGCACAACTAAACATCAATACAAAGAAGAGCGAGTTCTTGTGCCGGACTGTATTATTTCTTGGCAAGCACTTTGAGGGAAGACAAAAATTACACCATCTCCCGCTAAAGGGAACCATGTGTAGATGTGAAGCAGCGGGCGCTAACGCTTACACTGGCGGCAGCGTTGACGCTGGCGCTCATCGCAGCGTTGCGCTGGAGAGAAAACTGGGGATGCGCAAAGCAGGCAGTGATGGAGCAGTGTTTCCTACTGGAACATGCCAATCGCTGCTAATGGGCAATGAGAGACAGAATACTCCGACTGGACACAGAGACCCGCACTCCGCTTTTAGTTAACGCGCACGCTGCGAATTTTTATTGTTCAACAACGCACAGGAGAAATCTCCCACCGGCACCACCTTGGAGGTCAATATCCATTGCCATATATACGGGGTGGCCAGTGAACGGTTGTGCAGCGCGAGCAGTCGGTTTTTTCAACCAAGAAACTCGCTAGCAGACGCTGCCTGCGTCGGCGTCGCGAGGCGAGAGAGGGGGGTAGCGTAGGAGAGGAGAGAGAGGGGGGGGACGCGCATGCGCAGTGGGGGGTGTGAACGCTGTGGGCAGGGATGCCTAGAGGAGAGAGGGGGGAGCGTAGGAGGGGAGAGAGGAGGGGAGGCGCATCCGCAGTGAGGGTGTGGTTGCCGCGTGGAGGGATGCCTAGAGGAGAGAGGGGGGGAGCGCAAGAGGGGAGAGAGGAGGGGAGGCGCATGCGCAGTGAGGGTGTGGTTGCCGCGGGGAGGGATGCCTAGAGGAGAGAGAGGAAAGAGGTTTTTTATTTTTATTTTTTTGAATGGGTTTGCGCATGCGCAGTAAGGGTGGTCACGCCGGCACACCACCACCACCACCGGATTAAGCTTCGCCATAAGATGCTTCACATCTAAAAGTGCCGAGGAAATAAGCATGCCGCGAATCAGGTCTCTTCCGAAGCCCCATGACGTTCGTTCTCTTCGTGTGTTTTTAGGCCTTGCAGGACACTACAGAGCAGTTATAAAAGACTACGCTAAGAAGACGAAGTGTCTCACAATCTTAACTCAGAAATGCGTTCCGTCCACGTTGTTTGACGAATGCGAACGAGCTTATTTGGAACTGGTTACCATCATTTCATCTGACTCTGTGCTAACGCTTCCGTATTTCACCTTACCCTTCGAGCTCAGACGCTTCGCACTATGGAACTGGAGCTGTTCTTTACCAAAGAGATGTCAAGCAGCGTGCGTACCGACAACTGCAAGTAATTGGTTATTTTTCGTGCGCGTTTACCAAAGCCCCAGTTAATTACTGCACCACAGAAAAAGAAGCACTAGCAGTTGGCGTGGCCTTGAGATATTCAGGACATACTTGGAAAGCAACATGTTTGCACAGCGCAAGAAAAACGAGGACGTAGGGAGGACACAACATGGGCGCTGACTTCAACTAAGTTTTATTAGCGAAAACGCTGGAAATATATACACATGATAGCAAGTAGCACACCACAGCACAAACGCACAACCTATTGCGTTACAGCCAGATTGTTCTGTGGTGTGCTGCTTGCTATCATGTTTGGTTTGGTTTGGTTTGGTTTATTCAAGGCAAAATGGTACAAGATTGCCTTGGGGGACACGACTAAAGGCTAAGTAGATGCCTGACTTGGTCGTGCCACCCTGGCAGCACAGCAGAAACATACCAGCAAGCACTGTAAGCAGAAAATTACAACAGTACGTGCTGTCTTACACGGGTACCTTGATGAACAGAACAGAAGTATGAGTATAGAGAAAAAAAAATCATTAACAGGTTTCTCATTCAAGCGGTGGCGAATACAAAAAAAAAATACATGTTTTCAATCAAACGAAAACAAGTGACATCTTGACTAGGGCATCGAGATGCTCTGCATGACAAATGATGTTATAATAAACAACAGGCAAAGAGGTAATAAAGAAGGTGTAAAAAATAGAAAACATCGATTGATGCGAATTTTAAAAATCAAGGAAAGCATCGGTTTCTTCAACTAGAAACTCTTTCGTTTTTTTTTTAAATGATCTAGCTGAAGTTCCATCTTCCAGTAAATGTAGTATATATATCCAGCGTTCTCGCTAATAAAATTTAGTTGAAGTCAGCTCCCGTGTTGTGTTCTCCCTACGTCCTCGTTTTTCTTGCGCTGTGCAAACATGTTGATTCCGAATCACCAACTAGCCCAAGCTTCCGTTTTATCTTGGAAAGCAGATGTTTTAAATTGTTCAGCGATAACCAGGCCTTGACTTATCTGCTTTATCTCGCGCAGCCAAATGGGAGAATCGCACGTTGGATAAGCGAGATCCAACAGTAAATCTTCGAGGTAGCTTATCGCCCTGAACAAAATTACCAGGATGCTGATGCCTTGTCCAGACTGCATATACCCCAAGAAACTGAAGCTTAACACGTAAACTTTATAAGGCTGTGGGATGGAACAGGGAAATTGACATTTAAGAACAGACAGGTAGACGTACCTGCGACAGAGGTGCAAGCTATTCTGATGCTGTACCACAATAGTCCAGAATCTGGAGGACATGGTGGATTTTCGAGGACATAAAGAAAGCTCACTGCAAGATTCACTTGGACGAACATGAAAGCGGATGTCGCTAACTACATTAAGACATGCCACGAATGTCAGGTCTTCAAAACAAATTTTAGGCCACGAGGGAATAAGATGGTAATGCCGGTGTACTCTGAAGTACTTTTTGAAGTACTGCACCTCGACTTTGCGGAAGTCAAGATGAAAGGCGAGCGCGTGCGAAAAACGCAAGCATTTTTGGTTGCCGTGGATGAGTGCACACGCTATGTTGCTGCTAAGGCCGGCCGTGAAGATGTGAATTCGGTGATGTCACTACTCGAGCGGAATGTGTTCAAGGATGTCAAAGTTAGTGTTGCCGACAATGGACCAGCTTTTCGAAGTCTTAAGCTTCGACGATGGGCAGAAGAAAGAGGCATCAAATTACGTTTGCCAGCACTTTACCACCCTGAAGCTAATTCCCTTGCAGAGAGGGTTATTAGGGACCTGGAGATGTTTCTGTCTTTATGCACAGATTTCAAAGGCGGGTGGAAATGCGCTCTGGAGGCGGCTGTATCGCATCACAATCCCTCCTATACTGCAGAACGTGAATGCAGCCCCAAGTTTGTGGCTTTTAGAAAATCAAGCTGGTTACCTGCCGATCAATAGCTTGGTTTGGTTGACAAGATCGTTCTCAAGGAAAAACCTATGGCGGAAGAACAGAAACAATGATATCGCCAAACAATGAAAATGAACTTCGATAAGCGTCATCGATCAGATATATCCGATGTGCAGCCTGAAAGCATGGTTCTTGTGCGCAAAGGTCTCGACTCGAAGTCTCCGCTCACGGGTCCTTACTTCGTCACAAAGATCGCCAGACAACAAGGCATACTGAAACAAGTATATTACCAGGGATCTCGGGGGAAGATCTAAAAGGCGTCTCTCTCAAATATACTTCCATACCATCTCCGGAGAGATGGACACAATAGCCTGAGAGGATATAGTGATCCAAGAGAATCGGTTCGAGAAGGCGACAAAGAAGAGCCTAGAAGAAAAGGGAGACGAAGCCACGAAGAATGTAAATAAAATGGCTGAAAGCGAACTGCTTTAGTTGGAACTTTATAACATGAGTATTTTATGTCGGGGTCCACCAAGGCTCCACTGACGTATTTCTGTCACGTGTATGACGTTGTAAAATGTACAGTAACAGATGGCAAAGAAAAAACTAGAAGAAAATGTTCCGACACCTACGAACCTACGACTCCTACGAAACACCTAAGATCCCTACGACCCCTACGAAACGACTCGGCCACAGAGCATACGTTCTTGTGCGTACAGTGGTCAACTCTCAGGTCTAGAACGACAGAGTGTCGTGCTCGAAACTGCACGAGCGACACCTGTAGTCGTAAATACGCCACACCTGAGCATGCTCGGCACAAACGACGCGCCGGTCTTGCATTTTTTATTCTTGTTTATCACAGCGGATGCATCAACCTCAATGGCCATCGAAAGTGCTCCGAACTTATAGCGCAAAAGCAAACGAACAAGAAAAAGAAACGTAACACACCGTTCTCGACATGATACGATACGACGAACTGAGAATATGTTCACAGTATATAAAAGGCGCCGAACCTGGCGATTGCACTCTTTTGCATGCGAGAGCTACATTGGCCGTATTCTCGCAGTTTCGCTGTGGCCGGTGGCCACACCACTCGCCGTGTCATCTGGCATGACGTCAGAAGAGGCGCCAGTGAAACCGCGTTGCATAGAGTTTCATAGAATAATCTAGAGGGAAACTGTCGCTCCGATCGTTGTACCACCATGGGAATTATGGGAAGTGCAGGCTTCGGATTGGATAGCGTTAGCTAGGGAACTGTCTATGGATCTTTTTCTACAGTTTCAGTATCGTTTCTTGCGCAGATTGGGTAGAGGGGTGCAGTGCAAAGCATTCAAGCAGTGCCTTTGTTGTTAAGAAAGGCCGAAGACCGCTAGGTCTCTTGGTTTTCTGCGATGTTGCAGCTTTACAGGTTGTATTTGACGGTTTTAGCGAACCGTCGTGCACTCACCGCTGCTCATAGATATAGCATTCCGTGCCAGTTAAGGATATCGCAGCGAGTTTACGTCTTCTTATATGCGCGTCTTGCCTAAACTCGTTCAAACCGAGTGCAAAACGACAGCGAAGTCAAGTAGACGCACCGTCACGCTCTTCTGACTCGTCTTCACAACAAAACAAGAGATGCGTTGGGGAGAGACCACTTGGACAGACGCACCTGCCATCGCAGCAGGCGATCCGTTAAGTGTTTCTCACTCAACCCAGTAATGTTATTTCCATAAATAGATAATGCATACTTTCGAGGGAAAAACAAGCGTTTTGGTTTTCAAGTGTTGTAAAAAATAATTCATTATATTCAGGTGCTAAATCTGCAACACAATGGCAGAGCAGTGCTTACCTTGGTGGTTATATTTGTCGAGGTTTCGCTTCCATCTCATGGTCGCGGAAACTTTTTTCAATTAGTTTTACATACAAAAGAATGAAGCAAGTTTCAATCGGAAAGAAGTTCATATCACTTTGTTTTACACTCGGTAAACAAGCGTCGTGAATCTCAAGAACGTAATCCATCCGATGCAGAACTGAAGCCTGTACTTCCCGTCATTCCCATGGGGGGTGCAAGCGCCGCTGAAGGAAGCCCGCATAGACACTAGCGCCAGATTCCGTTTTAGGTATTAGATCCGAAACAGCTTAGAGCGGAGTTCAATACGGTGGTGTGTGGCCTGACCACCCTTACTGCGCATGCGCCAACTCTCCCCCCTTCTCCTCGCGTGACCGCGAGGAGGTGGGAGGAGGTGCCGTGAGCGCTGCCTCCGCTTCGTTTCTCCTCTCCCGTTTCTCTCTCTCCGGCGCAGCTGTGCGCTTGTATATAATGCGACGCGCGCTCGCTCCGTTGCACTCTCCTTCGCAACAGCGCTATGGATGTCAACGTTGGCGCCAGTTGTAGCGGCATCGGTAACGTAAGCTGTGACAGCAGCGCAAGCAGCGTAAGCAGCACCGCTGATACACAACTCCACACACAAATCAGACATACACGGAAACATACAAATGGAAACAACAAATGGAAAAACAAGTGAACACCAGCGCTGCTTCGCATCCCCACATGGTTCCCTTTAGTGGGAGATGGTGTAATTTTTATAGCACGAAACTCTATGCCACACTGCAACCCCGTTTCCACTTGAAAGATAGCGTTGTGTGTGTGCGTGCGTGTTCTACTCTGTCCGCGTACAGTCGCATTGTTCAAACTTAACAGAGGAGGAGCTGGCGTTGCATCGTATATGTAGAAGAGGCGGCTCGGTGGGATTCATCGGCAGATATGGAAAGTGAGTCGGAGAGACTGAAAGAAGCCAGGCTTTGTCGTCGGAACGAAACCAAGAGGAGGCAGCGACCGAGGAGACGGAGGAAGAACAAGCCGCACGTCTCGAGAAGCGTAACCGTACGGAGAAGAAAGCTAAACAATAGACAGATTTAGTTGGGCGTCCGCAGTAGCTGTTGCGGACGCTCAACTAAATCTGTCCAATAAGATTAACCGTATCTCTCGCTACGCACACTTTTTTTTCGGCGCTGTACAGTTGACAGTGCTTTTGACGGCCAAAGCAGTTATCGCGGCTGCAGCGATAAATAAGACAGAGCTCGGAGGCACTTGTTCTCGTTATCACCAGCAAGATGGCATGCAGGACGCGAAACGCGCGCTTTGAAGGTCGCGCCTTTACAGGGCATGACCACTCGTGCGCGCGCACTTATCTCTTGATGGGGGGCGGTTTGTACGTCTTGTGCTTTCACTGCCAGTTTGCACTGAAGTTACCGAGTGCACGAAGATCACTTCTCTTGCTGCAGCGGCCGTGTTTGCGAAAGGAGCGTGCTGCTTACCCTCAAAGAAGTAAATACTGTGACAGTTCGCGCTCGTCCTGTGTATGCTTGTGCGTTCGTTTCGTGCGTCCTCTGTTTTTGAGCAACGCGCTTTAAGTGTCGAGCAGTGACAGTTACTTTATTAGTTTGCGCTCGTCCGGTGTGAGTCCCTTTTGTGCGTCCTCTCTGCTTGAGCAGCATGCAGCAAGTTTCGAGCTGCTTGCCATTCTTCGCGTGATATCACAATTTGTTGCTATCGATTTCATTGCTTCGCCCTTGTGGTGAAACAATATACAATAAACGATGAACTACCTCTGCGAAGACACGTTTCACTTCCGTGTAATAGCGATTCCTATGACAGAGGTATCAGTCATGTTTTCTTTTTTTCTACCTCTCTCCGTGGATACGCCTACTCCATGTAGTTACCGGGTCAGAAATCCACTAAAATCAATACGAACAAACAGAGTGCAAGAAAACGAAGTACATTGGCTTGAAGGAGATTAGGGGTCGTTTCTAGGTTTGCGGCTCTTCGTTGTCTAGTAAACGCAAAGTTTACCCAAAGAGCGGTGCAGCCTGTTTGACATTATTCAGACCCTGAACAGTCGTTACAAACGCAGTTGAGCATACTGCCACTTCACTACCACTACCACCACACCTAGTTGCAGCAGTACCACTACTCCTCCCAATAGCAGTGGTACTACTACTCCCAGTAATAGCGGTACTACTACTTCTATATACTACTACTGGGAGTAGTATATAGTAGCGGTTGTACTACTAGTACTAGTCGTAGTACCACTATTACTGGGAGCAATAGTAGTAGTAGTTGTAGTACGGTCCTGGGAAAGTGTTTCCCGCGTGTCTATTTCACGACTCGAAACGATAGGCGGTGGCGCGCGCTTCCATGGTCTCTCGCTCGGTGCATTCGTGTCCGCGCGTTCTTGAAAGCGAGGGTGCCACGAGAGCAGAGAGCAAGCGGGGCGCGGCGACTCCCTCCCTCCCTTTCACGCTCCAATTCGCCCATGCCTTCGCGCCCGGAATTAGCGGCGCGTGAACGAGAAATAACATCACGAACTTTCCCTCCTTTTCCTGCTCCCGTTCACTGTCCTCTTCTTTCGCAGAGAGGAGAAGGATTCGCGACGCGAAATATCCTCACCCCCCCCCCCGTCTTTCCTAAGCGCGGAGGGGTGGGGGGGGGAGGGGGGGGAGGATATATCGCGCGGTCCGAACTTGCGGCGCGGTCGTTATTGCCTCGGTAGAAGCGTTCAGCACGGTGAAAGGTATGGGACGCGGCGAGATGCACGCAAGAGCGCCGAGCAACTAAGTATCGAGGTTAGACCACTTGTCGACCGCATATTTGTCGCTCTACGTAGTAACCTCGCTATAGTACTAACACTTTGGGAAGTGCTTTGCTTCGCAAAGTGTTCGAACTAGAAAGCATTTAGAATGTAAACACACGTTTGTAGAGGCGTTCCGAAATGTGCTTGAAAGTCGCAGATGTGGCCGTATACCGTAAATCAGTATACGACGCTGCCGTTCACTTCTGATGCCAGGTTCATACAATGCATCTCCTGTAAGAAGAGAGAAGCCGTCTACCAAAGAATGTCGCTGCAGCCAACGTTTCGACCAAAGGAACAAGCCTACTGTGACCCTCCTTCCCGCGTCCCACAGCGCATGCGCGTCCCCTCTCTCTCCTCTCCTACGCTCACCCCCCTTTCTCTCCTCTAGGAATCCTCAACTCTACGGAGTGGCACCCGCGTCCCACACCCCGACAGCGGATGCACGTCCCCCCCCCCCCCCCTTTCTCTCCTCTCCTACGCTCACCCCCTTTCTCTACTCTATCGTCTACTCTACGGAGCGGTGCCTGCGTCCCACAGCGCATGCGCGTCCTGTCCCCCCTCTCTCCTACGCTCAGCCCCTTTCTCTGCTGTAGGAATCCTCTACCACGGCCGCTGGATAAAAAAGAAGGTGCGGCCTGTTGCGTCGCGGCGCCGTCAATGGGCGAGCGCGTCTCGGCTGAGTTGACAGTTGCGGCCGCTTTTTTAGTCAGGGTGCTCAAACTCCAGCCCATGACGCAGACGACACTTCGTATTCCAATGGGGTTGTCTCAGGATTTATGCGCGTCCGTGTGCTTTTTCGTGTGCTTCTTCGTGCTTTTTTAAATGCGAATGCATTTCTTAGTCGGGCTATGTCAGGCGGCGTTGTCCGGCGTTGTCCGCGGGGAGGAGGATAGGTTGAGGAGGTGTCCGCGCGCCGGCAGGTGTTTTCTCTCCGCTCTCATTCTCTCTCCCATAGCAACAGCTGCGGGCGCGCGCGCTTATCCTCGCCCCTAGCAAAGTGGAGAGGAGGAGCGCGCTCTGGCGCGTGAGGGCGCTCGCATCGCGGGAGCTCTAGGGAGCTCAGCGGAGCTACGGCGATAAAAAAAAAAAAACAGGCGCTGCGCCGTGCTCCCGACCGGGCTGCAGAAATCAGGCGCCTTTTCCTTCTTCGAACCACAACCACCATATTGTAACACACAATTAAAGGTCACACTTTAATGGAACAAAGTAGTTGGGGCGAACTTGTGCCCAAGAAACAAGTTAATTCAAAGAAAGTCTATCTGGCCGCTTCAGACGACAGTCTCTTCTAATTCCACACCTCTTCTTCTTTCCTTGTTTTTCTTGTATCTCACGTGTGGCGCGCAGCTGCTGTTGCATGGCTCATGTAGGCACGTGCTACTTTCCGCACTTGTGATCTGTTTCCCAAATACGCCGTCCAAGATCGGGAGGGCGTAAGAATGGGTCAGCGCGCATAGTTTGAAGGTGGCTTGTGTCATTACCCCCCCTTCCGAAAGTGCATCGTCCCGATGCTTCATACAAGCTGGTTTCCAGACGGTCATTCATATTGCTTCGTGGTTAAAGCATTTATCATGAAGGGGAGGTGTCTTCTGGATTGTTCATTGTCTGTCATAATAAGGTTTCATTCTTACGACATGCACAATTTCTGTGCGCTGCCGTGATGACATTTGTTGTCCCTCCGGAACAACTTCGTAGTTCAGCGAACCAATCCGTCGAATAACCTTGTACGGGCCGAAATAGCGACGAAGCAGCTTTTCGGACCGGCCACGTACTCGTACGGGAATCCACACCCAGACTCTGTCTCCCGGTGCATACTGGACGTCTCGTCGTCGCAGATTGTATCTATGCGTGTCGACGTTCTGTTGCTGATGAATACGATGTCGTGCAAGCTGCCTTGCTTCTTCTGCCCTTTGTATATAGTCGTTGACATCATGGTCATTCTCGGACATCTCATCTACAGGTAGCATTGCATCCAATGTGGTGGTCACTGTCCGGCCAAAGACAAGTTGAAACGGTGTCATACGGATCGTCTCTTGCATTGCGGTGTTGTAAGCGTACGTTGCATACGGCAATATTTGGTCCCATGTCCGGTGCTCTACATCCACATACATCGACAACATATCAGCCAAGGTTCTGTTCAGTCGTTCGGTTAGTCCATTTGTCTGTGGGTGATACGCTGTCGTTTTTCTATGACTGGTGTGCGTCAATTTCATTATAGACTTCGTCAAATCGGCCGTAAACGCGGTCCCTCGATCCGTAATCAGTACTGTAGGGGCTCCATGACGCAGTACGATGTTGGTGACGAAGAATTCGGCGACTTCGACGGCCGTTCCTCTAACGAGAGACGCCGTCTCAGCATATCGGGTCAGATAGTCAGTTGCCACTATGATCCACCGCTTTCCTGATGATGAAGTAGGGAATGGGCCGAGTAAATCCATTCCCACTTGTGCGAATGGTGCCTCCGGTGGCTCTATAGGTTGAAGGAGCCCTGCTGGTTTCAACGGAGGCGTCTTACGTCTTTGGCAGTCCCGACAAGTCCTGACGTAGTGATGCACAGAACTCAGCAGCTTCGGCCAGTAATATTTCGTACGAATGCGTGCTACCGTTCTGCTTACTCCCAAGTGTCCCGATGATGGGTCGTCGTGGCAAGCCTCCAAGATCTCAGGGCGTAATACTGAAGGGACAACAAGCAGGAATGTCGTTGTAATATATAAATGGAGTGAAGCGCGCGCGAAATGCATTCGCATTTCCTCACGATTCCCTTCGGGGAGGTGGGGGGCATTTTTGGTGTGTGATCGTGTGTGGGGGCAGCTTGCCTCAAGTTTCCTGTGCTTGAGAACGGTTCTTTGGTGCGCACGTGTGTGGCAGACAGTCTTTTCCAGTGGTGTGATGCCACCAAGCTGTTGTGTGCCACTCAGCAGCTCGAACGCGAGAAGAGACGCTACTGTGCATTACCACGTTTTCCCCTGCGATGTACAGTGTCAGGAAGCGTATTATTCGTAACAGGAGCCTTCCTTTTGTCACAAATAAGCGCCAAATCAGACGTGCGGCGCCGCTTCCAGACGACAGCATCAAATCACCGCCGCGCCGACGGTCGCGCGCAACGAGAAAAGGAAACAAGTATCAAAAGGCGCCCGGGGCCGCACCCTTGCTCTCTACACCGAAGACGCCGTCGCGACACCCTAACGCCCGCGCAGATCCGGAGAATTCGGGACATCGTAGCTGCGCGGCCACTGGATGAAACAAGCGCACGGTATTGGGGCCTCTTTTGGGGGCCGACCGCCGCAGACGGACCGACGAGACGAATCCCTTTTCCCCAGCTGTTGTGGTACACGCCGAATAGTGTTCGCGAAGCCGGGAAGGATCCAAACGAGAGGTGACGAAGGGTAGGACGGGGTGAAGTCTAGTTATGTCGTTCGAGTGAGTCGTGTAGGGCGGTCAGTCGATCTTGAAGAATCGTGTGATGACGCCGTGGGATCCCTGTTTTGAAGAGTGTCGCCGAGACGACGGTCAGCGCTGGAGTTCGTTTGAGTGTTTCCTGGAAGAAAAAATTTCGAGAGACGTGCGAAGATTTGTGATTTACACACGTTTGGTGAATATTCAAGGCCTTAAGTGTTCGTGGATAGTTTCTAATGGATGTGATTGCACTTGTAGCGCGGTAAGTTTGTTCCGGTTGTTTTAGGCACCATCTATATGTCACGTTGTGAGTTGTAATTCATACCAGCCGAGTGTGCAAGTTTGTGTGATGCTTGTACTGCATTACTTGAGAATACATTTTGTTTGTGTTGTCAACTCTTGGCTCTAACTCGGTCTTTCGACCGCAGCCAGCCTTCGCTGGTGCACTAGAAGGACCTACATTTAAATTGTCTGTGATTTCGTGGTGCGCTTCGGTGGGCCGATACGTCAGCCCTTGGAATCTGCCCGGCGATTGCCTCCCCATTAACGCGATCAGTGACACTTTTCGCTGCAGATGATTCAAGCGGGCAGCGTTCACGGAGAGTATTGAGGCCCACTCTACGAAAGATTGGCACTCCTAGGGCAAGCTTTTCACATATGTGGTGTAATGGGCCCTTCTAATAACGACTGCAATATTCAAGCTGTGATGTGCTACTGCAAAACGCGTTATATACGACCTGATTAGAGTCACTGTCGCCGGTACCAATGCATGTAGAAGCGCTTCTCTGAGGGAGGAGCAGAGGCGCCAGAGCGGGCGCGAGAGGAAATAGGCCCGAGACGCCATTTCGGCGGCACGCAACAGGCCGCACCTTCTTTTAGACGCGAAGCATCTTATGCTCGGGGCTATGTCCGTCCGGCGTCCCCCGTTTCGCGTCCCGTGTCCCGTGTCCCGCGTCCGGCCACTTTCATGAAGTAGGGAAGCACCCATTATGCGAACCAGAACACTGTAGTAATATGAAGGCCATCAACCCTATCACAGTCATCAGAGTCATGGCCGAGAGTACAGAGAGGCTGCTTAGCAATGGCTAGGCAGGTGGTGTCTGTCGCCCAGGTTGACCTCATTTCTTGAGTCATGGCCGAGAGCACAGAGAGGCTGCTTAGCAATGGCTAGGCAGGTGGTGTCTGTCGCCCAGGTTGACCCCATTCCTTAATCTTGCTTGCATGTGTTTGGAAGGGGCTTAGTCCGTCCCGCCTTCCACACCACCACAGCGCATGCGCGTCCCCTCCTCCTCTCTCTCCTACGCTCACCCCTTTCTCTCCTCTAGGAATCTTCTACTCTACGGAGCGGCCCCCCGCGTCCCCTCCCCTATGCTCTCCTACGCTCACCCTCTTCCTCTACTCCAGGAATCATCTACTCTACGGAGCGGCGCCCACATTCCCACAGCGCACCCGCGTCCTCTCTCCTCTCGGAATCCTCTACTCTACGGAGCTGCTCCCACGTCCCACAGCGCATGCACGTCCCCTCCTCCTCTCCTACGATCCCCCCCCCCCCCCCGTCCTTTCCTCTAGGAATCCTCTACGCAGCGGCGGGCACGACAGGGGGTGTGACAGCTGCATACTCCGCTGGGGGGCGCCACGGTAGTTCCGCGGTATGAAAATGACGGAGCGCGCGCGCCTCATTCTCTCTCCTGTGCAGCGCCGCGATGAGCGCCCGGACCGCTGCCGTGAAATGAGAGCGGCGACGTTCCTCCCGCTCAAGCTAATCTCCCCGCTGCTTCGCATCCACACATGGTTCCCTTTAGCGGGAGATGGGGAATTTTTTTTATCCAGCGGCCATGCCTCTACTCTACGGAGCGGCGTCCGACATCCTCACAGCGCATGCGCGTCCTCTCTCCCTCTCTCCTACGCTCACCTGCTTTCTCTACTCTAGGAATCCTCTACTCTACGGAGCGGCTCCCGCGTCCCACACCCCCCACAGCGCATGCGCGTCCCCTCCCTCCTCTCATACGGTTCCTCCCGTTCTCTCCTCTAGGAATCCTCTACGGAGCGGCGCGCGACAGGTGGTGCGACAGCTGCATACTCCGCTGGGGGGCACCTCGGTAGTTCCGCTGTATAAAAATGACGGAGCGCGCCTCATTCTCTCTCCTGTGCAGCGCCGCGATGAGCGCCCGGGCCGCTGCCGCGAATCGGAAGCGGCGATGTTTCTCCCGCTCAAGCCAGCCATCTCCCCGCTGCTTCGCATCCACACATGGTTCCGTTTAGCGGGAGATGGAGGCGCGAGTGAGCGAGTTTTTTCGCGCCGCCCAAACTGGCGGTTTGTTGTCGTCCAAGGATGCAAGCCACCGTGGCTGCAAGAAACCGTTCCGAGAAGAGTGCACAAGTTTTCAACAGCCATTTGCCTGCATCAGCGATTAGCAAGTCCCATTGAACGCGTCGAAAGGGTGAACTGGGGGCCAGACGCCGTTTTCCTTTGAGACCAGCCGTTTCGCCTCGAGAAACTTCAGATGATAAGGATGATATTTATGCTCGTCATGAAATATGAGGTACTCCTGAAAGTGTCAACGAAGGATCAGCGGTAGAATGATCTCATCCATCAAACACATGAATTCTTTTCTGTCTTTATTTATTAAGGCGAAAGCCTTTAATGTCTCATGCTCACTTCCGTCCGTCCGTCCGTCCATCCGGCGTCCGTCCATCCGGCGTCCGTCCGTCCGTCCGTGTCCGTCCATCCGTCCGTCTTTCCCTGCCGTCCATCCGTCCGACCCCTGGCATGGAGCCAGGTGGCCGCCGGGGCGCGCAAACGGACGCCGGTCGCGTCGGACTCTACAGCGCTCGCGCTTTGCTTGCGTAGCGTCGCTGTGCCCAGCGTTTGGAATGATTCTGACCGACGCCGTCTCAATGGACACAGGCGTTCGCGGAACACACTTTGGAATTTACAAAGGGTCCGTCAGTTTAAGTGCTGGCACGCGGATGGCGTTTGTACGATGCGCAAAGTGCGAGAAAATACGAACGCATGCGAACGGAGGAAGATAAGTCTCGCGTCTCGGTGCGATTCGTAGTAAAAAATTAAACAAGAAAACACGCACACATTCCTTTTGCTTGTTATCCCACTGAGAGGGTAAAAGAAAAAAGACATGGTATAGTCAGTCGAGTGGCCACACGCTTTCGCCGTACACACATTGGAATGTACAAAGTGTCCTCCAATTTTTCTTTTTTTTTTTTTCACCCGCCCTCGGTCGTCTAGCGGTAATGGTGCTCGACTGCTGAGCGGCAGGTCGCTGGATCGAATCCCGGCCACGGCGGCCTCATTTTCGATGGAGGCGAAAATTGTCGGGGCCCGTATACTTAGATTTAGGCGCACGTTAAAGAACCTCAGGTGGTCAAAATTTCCTGAGCCCTCCACTGTACGGCGTCTCTCATAATCATATCGCGGTTTTGGGACGTTAAACTCCATAACTTATTATTATTAATCTTTTTTTCTTCGTTCTCACGTATGCTATTACAAAACAACAAAAAAGACCGTGAAAGGAGTGAAATTGGAGGACGCTTGCGCTTCGTCTTCAAGAGCAGGTTGCGATAACGTAATCAGCCTTGTGCGCCTTGCCTTCTGAACTGCTAGCGTGCTTCGGTTCTCGGTGCATGCCTCAACCGTGCCATAACGAAACGAACGACTGTGCGCGTAAGCATTGGTCGTTTCAAGGTATCATGGAATGCCTATTGCGAGCACAGTTCTTAAGTGCCCGCTACGGCATAATTATTCCTTTTGCGAATCAGCAAATGGCCCACTGCGCGTCCGTAGGGCAACACGCGAACCTACGCAGCTGTTCAGTTTGTTGATGCTTCTGCTGCTGATGATGATTAAGTATGTCTGAGCGCTTTGTAAACGGGTGGTTAATCTGTGAACTCGTTGCTCAGTTCAGAGATTTTGGCACCTGGCGCGATTCTACGCTTCTGCCACGGAATATATGATGCGTTAAGGAGGTGTTTTTACCGAAACAGTTTCAACAAATATCGTGACTCTGTGGTAGGACACCTGCTTGCCACGCAGACGGCCTGGGTTCGATGCTCATAAGGACCCGAAAATTATTATTATGTATCTTATTTGCATCTTTCTCGACTTTTCGGTCACGGATAAGATTATGTTTTTTGTGTCACAACCAACGACGCCAACGCCGACGCCGGAATTTCTGCGAAACAAGCTCTTTAACGATATCGCGTATAATATTAATATGGGAGAATTAAATGTCCAGAGAAGTAAAACATAATTCCAGAAATCGTACTACTGAAGGAACCATTAAAGAGAGCATTAATAAAAACAGATTCAGAAGCAATTTTTAATGCATGCAAACTTAAAACTCAGCGAAAAAAAAATGAATAGATCAAGAATATGGTTTCTGAGCTCCTAACAAAATGACTTCAGTGTGTCTTTTGCACATTTGCAGGACCTGGTGCATTTTAGATGCTGTGCAGAAGCATAAACCAAACCAAAATTAGTGCACGATACACCTAGAACTGCGAAAGCCTAGAAAGCTTCACGATCTAAAGTTGTCCGAAGCTCAACAGAGAGCAACAGAGCGGACAATATAGCTGTGACAGAGAATTCGCGTCATCTGCGGCTCCCGCAAAGCTCGCTTAAATTACTTCAGCGAAAATAACTGTTTGCTACCCGATATCACACACTGGTAGCTTATATTGGCCAACAAAATAAGTGGACTGTCCCCGAGTAACTATCCTAACGTCGCTGCGAGATGTTCGCCCTATCCGACCGTATCTTTCCACTACGTGCTCATGAAGCATCTCCGGCCGCGAAGCTATGTGGTCATCAAAAAGTGTGAGCCGCCGATAAGTCCAACCGTCGTATCCCGCATAAGTCACTCATCCATCAATCCGCGCCCCTTCCGTTTACTCTCTGCATTCGTTTTCTTGCTGCCGCCCCGCGAGCCACGGTGTCGCGTGCAGCAGCCGCACAAAACGCCCGCTTATCGGACCACTCACGCCCCACAAAACGCGGTTTGCACGCGATGCCCGCGCTCCGGCCGAGGGTCATTCATATTGAAGGGGGGCCCCCGCGACGAGCGTGGTGAGCTCTAATAGATTCCGGAGGGTGGGAGCCCAAACGACGATCGCCACGGCTCGCTAGCGATATCCCGCCACGGTTCGGGATCCGGTCTGCTTTGACGCGCAGTCAGCCGCGGGAGGGATGCGCCACTCGGTCCTGTCTGTGCACATCGCGCTGCGTTGGTTACTTTTTGGCAACCGTGTTTTTGAAATATGTAGGCGTTGCTCATACATTCCTCGTGAACCGCAAAGCACGCGTGTTTTCGCCTATCTGGAATCGCCGCCCGCGTGGAGCAGTTCCTCATTTTCGGCACGACGAACGAGGAAGATTCAAGGTCACGCAAAGGCGTCGAGTATATGGACGTGCAACCAGTCTGTTCCTTTCTTACGCTCTGTTCATTTGGGATGTTTCTTTACGGAAGTAGTGAGCAAACCAGCCCAAACTGACGTACTCTCATGTCTGTACCCCACGATTTACCCCATCTTTGCATCTACAGCTTGGCGATATCGCTATCAAGAACTGTATACTGTGCGCAGAGATTGTGACATTGCGTTATCCTCCATGATAAAACACCACTCACATTTTATTGGCATAACAACTGTACGCAGGCTTGAGGCGTGGTCACTCTCCGATGGCGTTGCTGTGCAACGTCCATACTTATACTCGTGTCTATGAATGTTGATAGCATCGGTACCATAGTGCCTCCCCATCATTGAAAATGCATGCGCCGTTCGCGTGAGAAGTATACGGAGTACAGGCGCACCTCCAACGCTCAGAGCAATCGCTTCGGTGGTGGACTAGCGTTCGTTTTTTTTTTTTTTTTTTTTGTTACGCTAATAGCGTTACGGCTACTGCTTGTATATGTGCTATAGTCTGAACAGAACGGGGAGAAAACGTCGAGCTGGCGTTTTACGGAGTGTTCTTTTTTTTAGACCATACAGATTTTTATGAAACGTGTTATGGCAGTCAGGCTCCTGCCGTTTTCGCACATGAACTACATCGATGCAGAGATACTTTGCCCCGGCTTAAATGACGTTGACGCGACTAATGAACAGAAAGACTCGATAATTAACGTTTTAATTATTGACTTGAGGGCATGTGTTTATATTACAAAGCTGTAGTGCGTGCCAATTCATGGCATACCTATTTTTTTAGAAATCACAAAAGTTGCACGTATTTCGTTTCAGTTGCAGTGTCATTTTAGCTGCGGGAAACTATTTCCGCCTCGACGTGGAGTTTGTATGCGAAAATTACAGGAGCCTTACTGTCATAGGATTTCAATAAAAAAAATCTGTATTGTTTAAAAAAAAGAACAAAAAAGGCACCCTGTATAATATTTCACTGTGCACTAAACAGCACCGACAGGTTCTCGTCGCACTCATTAGTCACCATTAATGTACGACTTCCGTAACATTACAGGCATCACTTACGCCAGTGTCGTGACACGCGTGGCAGCTCCCAGTCTGGAACGGGGAAGCTCACTCGCGTGAAATGCCAACGTGTTCCAACATCCGCGTAATTAAAACACCGTCCAAGGAGTTCAAGCTAAACACAGCATCTTGCTACTGCACTAAATTCGTTGCCCATCAGGCGAGAGTGCTCCCCTCTCCTCCCCACTTCCCCGAACTCCCTAAATAATAATTGGTGTTTAACGTCCTTAAAACATGATATGATTACGAGGGATGCCGTAGTGGAGGGCTGCGGACATTTTGGTCATTTGATGTCCCTTAGCGTCCATCTAAATCTTAGTACACGGGCTTCAAGCATTTCGCCTCATTCTAAGTGTGGCCACCAAGGCCAGGATTCGATACCGCGGCCTTAACCATTAGAATTACGAGTGCCATAACCACTAGACCGCCATGACGGGTCACACCATCGTTTAAAGACCAAGCAATATCAACTACGGTGCTACAGTTAGGGGAAACGTTTTATTGGCTGCCGATTTAATAGGCCGATCACTCGTCACGGTGGTGTAGTGGCTGCGGCGGCCGCATTTTCGATGGAAGCGAGAATGCTTGAAGCGTGTCCACATGTACTTAGATTTAGGTGCACGTTAAAAAACCCCATGTTATCGAAATTTCCGGAGCTCTCCACTACGGCTTCCCTCATAATCACATCGTGGTTTTGGGACGTTAAACTCCAACAATTATTATTCGAGAGCCTGATCCACAATTTAGTCACTCTCCACAACATCAATGCAGCATGCAGATGCACATACTGAGCCCACCGACTAGCCGAAAGTTCCACGCTTCCTTTTGCCCCGCGCATCGCGAGCAACGCTGCCTATCTCTTGGTGGCCCCATCTAAAATTTGTTACCATAATCCATTTCGTTTCTATGTATACGTTCACGGCTTGAACAGAGCCCGCAGACCTCGCATTATGCGTGTGTGCTTCCTTTTCCCCGCAGACCTTGCTTCGGGGGGTCTCCGGTAAACGATCGAATCACGGCTATAAAGGGAAACTCAACGGGCACGCGAAGAGCACCGAGCGCCTGAAAGAATCGGAAAGGATGGTTGTCAAAGCGAACACGAGCATGCGCCTGTATGGAGTAGAAAAATAACACCGCCCAGGAATGTCTGGAAGATGGCAGAGCAGCTAGAAAAGAGCGAGGACAGCACGCCGCATTTCCTCCGGCGCGCTTTTGCAAAGGGCGTGGGGCAACCGCCCGCGGCTTTGTGCGCGCGTTAAAATGCGGACGACGAACAAATGGGCGGGCGTCGGCCGCGAGGCGTCCCCGCCCGCCTTACCCCGTTGCGGGTTCCCCGACCCTGCCTGCCGGCGGCTTTCATTAAGGTCGACGCCTCGCATCGCTAGCGTGACTGTACCCCAGACGTCGACGTCGGTCTCGTCAGCGCCTGCGACGTCGCGCCGAGCACGCGCGTGCGGGACTAACCCCTCTGTGCGCCACCGACGCCAGCGGAGGCACGCGAACGCCGACGGGGTGGAAAGGGAGGACGACGAGCGACTCTGCTCCTCGCGTGCACGACTCCTCCCCAGAGTGATGCCCGTCTTCTAATTACCCCGTGTGCGGATGAAGAAGGATCGTTCTCACTGTGCGCCACAGCATAGTTTATTAATGTTTTTTGACGATACGTTTCAATTACGATTCCTGCTTGTTCATATTGTGCTGGATGTCAATAAATATTAACGATGTCCCGAAATGAGCAGCGAGTGTGATGAGCTTCGAGCAATGAGTTCATATTCAACTCTCAAGATTATCTCCGGACATCGCCTTCCTCCTCCTCCTCGCTTGGTCGATGGAAGCCGCCGACGTGCGGGAGCTGTTCACTCCGCGCGTTCGTTAAAAGCTCCTCGCTCTTTTTTTTATTATTTTATTATCCTACGATGTTCGCTGTAAGAAGGCACCGAATTTATTTTCCTAACATTACCCACTTCCCATTCCACTGAAAAAAATCGCGCTGTGGGCATAAACGCGACCAAAGAAGAACGAGTCCCTTCTGTTGTTGCTTTGTTGCCGGGCGTTCAGTAGCACACTTTAATAATAATTTCTCGGTTTTGCGTGCCAAAAGCACGACATGATTATCAGGCACGCCCTACTGAAGGACGTCGGAATAATTTTGACCACCAGGGATTGTTTAACGTACACCTAAAAAATTGTACAGAGGGCATGAACAGAACAGCGTAGCGCACTGTTTTCATCACGCTGTGACCTTGGGGGCAATGAAAAGATGCCAGAATGGTTCTTGATAGTATCATGAATGACTCTTGTGGCTTTTTATTACCATCCAAGGTAACCGGTGGAAAAAAAAATGCGAAAGAGCCCAGAATGTGGATGCTGCATTGTTTGCGTTTCTCTCCATCCCCACAGTACTACACGGGTGTTACATGCATTTCGCGTTCATCGAGGGAAAGTTGGCATTTCGTGTTCATCGAAGAAACGGTGGTTCCAGCCACCTGTTCAAAAATATTTTGTCACTTGAAGCTTCCATCTGCCTTAGAACAACAGAGAGCTAGGACCAACAGAGCTAGTTGGTACGCGTTCATGTTTAGAGACTGGGCGTGCAAACACGGACACAAGAGAAGCCAAGATATCACAACCGCCGTCAATTGCTTGCTTCTTGTGTGCGTGCTTGCACGTCCACTCTTCCATCTTCCCCTGAACTTCTGCCTTAAATCTACACGGAAGTAGCAGTACAAAGTCAGTAACCTTGCTAGAATGACAGCCCCTATATCTTATTAGTCAAATGCGTCACAAAAACATAACTTCAAATAAAAATGTGGAATGGCACGGCATTGCCTTGTTAGAGCTATTAATAACCGCTAACTACTTGATGTGATTACCTGGTAAATATACACCGTAATGGCATCTTCACATATCAACTTATACACGCGAGCACGAACGAACCATAAAAGAGAACAGACACACGCACACATAGAACACTATGGCTCCCACGTACGCGACATACTCAAAGAGCAGATTCGAGGCTATTTATTGTGCTACCTTGGGGCAGCACGCGTCATAATGGCAAGTAGCGATGAACTTACAGCGTATAATCGACGTTTTTCACCCAGATACTGATACCTTACTACTTGCATAAACGTGTTTTATGACGCAGAACAAAACTGTTTTTCCTACTGAATAAGAAAACTTATAGTTTGCCTAGGTTTTCCACGAGACTGTCACAATTGTATAATAACGAACCCAAGCTCAAGTTTGGGCACGACGCTAGCGCGGCCGAGCCATACGTTACTGGGAATAGACGACGCCAGCGAAGGCGGTTTGTCGCCGGATTTACGTGCGCGCATGCGCTCCTCATTCAGCCCAAACACTGCTAGTCAGCAATAGTTGCATTGTGACGCACCACAGATGCACTCCAAGAGCTCTGCGGGTGCGCGGAAGCGGGGGCGGCGGTGTTATGGCGAAAGAGCGCGCCGTGGATATTTCCAGTTACGACAAGAGCAGTGGCACCGCTCGACGTTGCTTTGGAAGCCTGTAACATACTACGGCTTGCAGATGAAGTAACGTTTACGGACTCGTCACGTATGCAAGTATTAAACTTTAATAACCCTGGCACGATAAATAGAAATGACACTGTTTACTATGTCTATAGAAAAATTGTAGTATTTCTATAGTACTAAGACGTCAGCGAGAAGTAGTGGAGTGGACATGAGGGTTGTAAATGCTGCAGTTATCAAGTTTTTATTGCCTTGTAGCGGACTTTTCTTCTTCTTCTGGCGCACAACAACTTGGGACGTGAACTGGTAGTGGGGTTCTACTGAAGGAAGAGGAAGTAGTCCTCAGAATTATACACTAAATTTAAAACTACCAAATCCTGGTCAATCCCCCAGAGTGGGTATGTGCCATTCTTTGAAGGTTAAAGCAAAACAAAAAACAAATGGCGTGCACGTACGAATAAACCACTCTGCGTTTTCCTAAACCGTGCTTCAGAGTGCTACAGTTAATGGTGACCCGAACTACGAGCACGACCTTCCATGGAGCAGCGCGAGAATCCAGACGACCTCAACCCTGGTGCTCCTGCCACGGCAACCGGCCAGGTACCCACTTCGAGTGTCGTAGGAGCTACTACCACCATAACGCTACCGCAGCTGTGGCTTGCCGATCCCTCGTTATGGTTCACATAAGCCGAGAACAAGTTCCGCATTCATCGCGTCACGTCAGAAGTTCGCAAGTACGAGCTACTCCTGGAAACGTTGCCTCCACAGGCAATGGTTGAGATACGCGACATCCTCGCGCGACCGCTTGGTGAAACTCCATATACCACAGTTAAACAGACTCTTCTTCGCCGCCTCGTTCAGCCTGCCCATCGGCGGATTCAACAACTCCTGAACAACGAAGAGCTTGGGGACAGACGTCCTACCCAATTCCTACGTCACCTGCAGCACCTGGTTGGGCACCAGCCGGGCTTCTTGGACACAGCTATACTACGTGAGCTGTTTCTGCAACGTCTTCCACCTAACGTGCGAATGGCTCTTGTCCCAGCTCAGCATGAGTCCTTGCCAGAGCTTGCAGAACTAGCTGACGACATGATGGACGTTGCTCCGGCACTCATCAACGCTGCCCGTCCTGCCCCGGTTTCGGAAGTAGATTCCCTTCGAGAAGCGGTAAAAGATCTCGCAGCTCAAGTAGCTGACTTGCGTCTGGAACTGCAAAACACTTGCAGCAACTTCAATGGTCAGCCTTGTCCACATCGACAGCCTCCCACGTCGCCTTCTTCGCCACGACCACTCCACCAGCCTGAGCGCAGTTTTCCAACACAGAAGCCATGCTACTATCACCGACGTTTTCGTGCCGCGGCCCGCCGGTGTCCGTCACCCTGTTCGTGGCGCATTGGAAACGCTCAGGCCGATCGTCAATAACAGCGGCGGTCGATCACGGCCAATAATCAAGCCGCCTCTTCTACATAACCGACCGAACTACAGGACTACGCTTGCTGGTGGACACTGGGGCAGAGGTCAGCATAATTCCTGCTTCCAAGGCTGACCGGCGTCTCCGTGAAAAGTCAACTCCTCTACAAGCGATCAACTCCTCTGTCATCGCAACGTACGGACAGAAGTCTCTGACTCTCGATCTCGTTCTCAAGAGAAAGTTACGATGGCTCTTTTGGATAGCTGACGTCCGTTATGCCATCTTAGGAGCCGATTTCTTGAGACATTTTCATCTGCTCATGGATATGAGCCGCTGTCGCCTGGTTGATAGCATTACCGGTTTGTCGGTCAACGGTTTTCTGTCACAAGCCATGGCCCTAAACCCCACTTTCGTGAAGCTACCTACCTTACCGTATACAGCTCTACTCAACGAGTTTACGGAGATTACTACGCAGTCTCCGATGGATAAGCCCCCCTATACACTCTGTGACCCATTGCATCGTTACCACAGGACCACCTGTTCACTGCAGCCCTCGCCGACTCGGTCCTGACAAACTTCGAGTTGCTCGCAATGAGTTCGAGCACATGTTGCAATTGAAAATTATTCATCCGTCATCAAGCTCGTGGTCGTCGGCGCTGCACATGGTTCCAAAGAAGAACAACGACTGGCGGCCGTGTGGTGATTATCGTGCACTCAATGCAGTCACCGTTCCAGACCGATACCCGTTACTCAATGTTGAGGACTACACTGCCTTTTTAACCGGCACAACAGTATATTAGAAGATTGATCTAGTGAAAGCTTATCACCAGATCCCCGTTGAGCCTTCCGACATCCCCAAAACTGCTATAACTACCCCATTTGGCCTTTTCGAATATTTAAGAATGCCTTTCGGTTTGCGCAACGCAGCTCAGACATTTCAGCGCTTTATAGACGAAGTCACCAGAGGTCTGCCATTTTGTTTCGCCTATATAGATGATCTTCTCGTCGCCAGCAAGGACACCGAAACACACAAGACACATCTACGCCAACTTTTCAATCGACTTCGGGACTACGATCTGGTCATAAATGTTGAAAAATGCCAGTTTGGCGTCTCCGAGATCGCATTCCTCGGACATCGCATCACAAAAGAAGGCATCACTCCTCTACCTGACAAAGTTGAAGCTATCATCGACTACCCCCCCACCAAAGTCCGCACGCAGTCTGCGACGTTTTCTCGGACTCGTAAATTTTTATCGCCGTTTCATCCCAACATGCTCTACACTGCTGAAGCCTCTTGAAGTACTGTCTACTTCGAAAGCTGTAGGGTTGAGAGCTGGGCTAGTTGGTGAGATATCATTTTAACATATGGTGTAGTAGCGCAAATTCGACGGGGACACAGAGGACAAGAAAAACACGACACTCGCATGGGCTCCGAAAGCTGAGTCGGCCGCTCTTCCCTGGGACACGGTCGCTGATGAAGCCTTCGCCGCCGTTAAGACCAAGCTCGCCAAAGCCACTCTCCTACACCACCCTTCACCAACTGCTCCCACTAGTCTCATGGTGGACGCTTCCTCAGAAGCAGTTGGAGCCGCTCTTCATCAATGGATCAATGGTGCATGGGCTCCTATCTCCTTCTTTTCCCGAAAGTTACGCGACACTGAGCGCCGATACAGTACTTTCGGACGGGAGCTCCTCGCGGCCTACCTTGCTGCGAAGCACTTCAGGTACTTTCTCGAAGGGCGAGAATTTGCCATTCTCACCGACCACAAGCCAGTTGTTTCGGCTTTACGCTCCTGCACTCCTAGAGAGCTTCGGCACCTCGCTTTCATTGCCGAGTTCACCACAGACACACTACGTCAAAGGCAGCCTTAACAGTGCAGCGGACGCTCTTAGTCGCATTACCATCAACGCCACAAGCTCCATAGACCTTTCCTTGTCTTCACTCGCCGAGGCATAAGCATTGGATGATGAGCTTCCACGAATCCGATCATCTACATCCCTCCGACTAGAGCAAGTTAACTTTCCCGACCACGACGTCACGCTCTGGTGCGATGTTTCACACAGGCCCGTAGCCAGGGGGGGGGGGGGGGGGCTAGGGGCCCGGGCCCCCCCCCTGAAATTCGGATGGAGGGGAGTGTTCTACCGCGAATAAATAATGAAAATAGGTGGTTCTCAAGGTTTTCAACGGGTGCCCCCCCCCCCTCCCCCGAAAAAAATTTCTGGCTACGGGCTTGGTTTCGCACAACTGTACTCGCATCTATGTTGCTTCGGATCTGCGTGGTGCTGTTTTTGATACCCTGCACTCAATCTGCCATCGAGGCGTACGAGCTACGCAACACGTTGTCACAGAACGCTATGTCTGGCCGCGCATACGCGCTGACATTCGTGACTGGGTTCGCACTTGCACAACGTGTCAGCGCATCAAAGTACAACGGCACACCAAGCCTCCATGGGGAAAATTCCCACTCTCTGATGCACGTTTCGACACCATTCATCTGGACATCGTCGGACCTTTGCCACCTTGCCGTGGATATACGTATTTGCTTACGTGTATTGACAGGTACACAAGGTGGCCTGAAGCAGCTCCAATGCCTGACATCACGGCGGAGACAGTCGCTCGTACTTTTCTGTCTACCTGGATTAGCCGTTTCGGCGTGCCATCAACGGTGACTACTGATAGGGGCAGACTTTCACATCTGCGACTTCTATTCTGGGTTGTGCGCGCATTCGCATCACGGCGTATCATCCTGCATCGAATGGCATCGTAGAGAGACTACATCGTCATCTGAAAGCAGCACTCGCGTCTCAGCCTCGTGCCGAAGATTGGGTATCACACCTCGCCATCGTGCTGCTCGGCCTTCGGTCAACGCTCCGACCAGAACATTCCTGCTCTGTAGCCGAGATGGTTTACGGCTGCACACTCCGCTTGCCGGGTGATCTCGTCAACCCCGTAACTACGCAGTGTGTTTCGGATTCATCTTCTTTCGTCCAGCGTATGCGAGTCTACATGCAAAGCTTACGCCCATACCCAACTTCTGCTCACACGACTAAGCACGACGTTTTACTGCCATCAAACCTACAGACATCATCTCACGTTTTCGTTCGTGTTGACGCGCCTCGTCGTGTTCTTCAGCCTCGCATGATGGTTCTTTCCCAGTCATAAAACATTCCGAACATCATTTTACAATCCTGCGCAATGGGCGCGAAGATACAGTCACAATCGAAAGGATCAAGCCGGCACACACTATCAACAGCTCCGTTTGACAACCTCTTCAAGTACCCATGGCCACTTGTGCGCAGGGGGGGGCCCATTTGTAGCGGACTTATCTTCTTCTTCTGCTGGCGCACAACAATTTGGGACGTGAACTGGTAGCGGGGTTCTACTGAAGGAAGAGGAAGAAGTAGTCCTCAGAATGGCGTGCACGTAAGAATAAACCACTCTGCGTTTTCCTAAACCGTGCTTCAGAGTGCTACAGCCTCATTTAATTCTAAACTGGATGCGAGCCTCATTTGGCTCACGGACGTGGCTCATAAGATAACTGAAGAACAGAGCAGAGCGTGCGCGAGAGATATTCGAAGCCTTTGACCTCCGAAGAAGACGTCAGTCAATCGACAATGCGGACACAGGACGACGAATGCCAATTTTAGATGCGAAGCATCTTATGCTCGGGGCTATGTCCGTCCCTCCCGCGTCCGGCCACTTTCATGAAGTAGGGAAGCACCCATTATGCGAACCAGAACACTGTAGTAATATGAAGGCCGTCAACCCAACCACAGTCATCAGAGTCATGGCCGAGAGCACAGAGAGGCTGCTTAGCAATGGCTAGGCAGGTGGTGTCTGTCGCCCAGGTTCACCCCATTCCTTGATCTTGCTTGTATGTGTTTGGAGGGGGCTTAGTCCGTCCCTCCTTCCCGCGTCCCACACCACCACAGCGCATGCGCGTCCCCTCGATCCCTCTCTGTCTCCTACGCTCACCCCCTTTCTCTCCTCTAGGAATCCTCTACTCTACGGAGCGGCCCCCCGCCTCCCACAAACCCCACAGCGCGTCCCCTTCCCTATCCTCTCCTACGCTCACCCCCTTTCTCTACTCCAGGAATCATCTACTCTACGGAGCGGCGCCCGCGTCCCACATCCCTACAGAGCATGCGCGTCCCTCCCCCCTCTCTCCTCTAGGAATCCTCTACTCTACGGAGCTGCTCCGGCGTCCCACATCCCCACAGCGCATGCGCGTCCTCTCCCCCCTCTTTCCTCTAGGAATCCTCTGCGGAGCGGCGCGCACGACAGGTGGTGTGACAGCTGCATACTGCGCTGGGGGCGCCACGGTAGTTCCGCGGTATGAAAATGACGGAGCGCGCGCGCCTCATTCTCTCTCCTGTGCAGCGCCGCGATGAGCGCCCGGACCACTGCCGTGAAATGAGAGCGGCGACGTTCCTCCCGCTCAAGCTAATTATGTATCTCCCCGCTGCTTCGCATCCACACAAGGTTCCCTTTAGCGGGAGATGGGGAATTTTTGCTCAACACGAGTCGCATTGCACTTTTATGATGCGCAAGGCGTACGTTTTATGGCCGGAAGTGAAATACTTCTGGAGGCACTCACGTGTGATTGATACGGCCTGGTGTCTTTCATCACGTTTTCCCGAATAAAGTTAACTTGACAGTCAATTCATACACCCGTGTGCTTCTTTCATCGTCTATAATTGCAGAAACCTAATTATGGCTCATGGACGCTTCGCTTTTGCCGATTTCCACAGCGCTTCATGTCTGTATAGTTTCTTTTTTCTTTAAAACCTGCCACGTGCGACTTTGATTCCTTAATGGAACGTCACTGATTGGTAAGCTGCGGCATTTTACAACACTTCGTGTGGACCACGTCATATCAGGTTTTACTGACAGCCTTATGGCAGCGTTATGAACGCAAGCAGTGAAGCGTTCCGCAAGTAAGAAAATGCTTATGCCAACATCCGGTTTCTCCCGGCTTCGAGGTCACGTTGTGTACTGCTGTCGCGGAAGCCTAGTTATTAATAAAGCAGGCTGGTAGAGCGGATCTGCACACAGACACTTTGTGTATATTAGGAAGCTAAAAAATACCCGGTCAATTGTCTAGAGAAGTTAGTTCAGAGCAGCCGTGCCCTAATTCGAAGTGATGACATTTTACAGGGAGGTTGCCCAAAGCCCGCGCACTTTCATCCGAATCTAAATCTCCATTAAGCTGCTTCAGCGCTGCCGACGCGGGACGTCACCGTCGATGATGAAGCGCGCGAGGTGCGGCCTCAATCTCGCGTCGTGCGCTGTGCAGCGACACGCCGTGCATCGGCTTGACGACGCCGGCATATCGGCTGCCGCGTAACGCCTGCTGCCCGACAACCGTCGTCGAGTCGCCGCTGCAGCAGTGCCCGTATCGCTGCTTCACGCGGCCTCTGCTCGGTGCGCAGGCTTCCATCTGCGCGCACTGCTGCGTCGAATGCAACGAGGCCGATCCTTTCTGCATACACACGCACACATGCCCCGTTGGCTGACTGAATCACCGGGCCGATCGATGCGTTGCAATTTATGACCGAGCAAGACCTGGCTCGGCGCGTGATCGTAAATTATGCTTTGCTCGTCGTGCAGCGAGGGTATCTGTAACCGAGCGTTCGTCTTGCTTTGTTCGTGTCTGCGCCCGCAACGACGACGCGTTACGGAGCTGACACGCTCGCTCGTAGCCCGAGCTCGAAGGCATCGCTGTCAGTGCGAGCGCTGTTGCACCGCCTGCGCGTCGCAGATCGTGTTGCTGAGGCTGAGCGACCAAGCATCGCCCGACTGGCGACGCCTGAGCGAATACCGCTGCTGTTGGCGAGGGCAGAGAGCACAGGAAGACCTTTACGGAAAATAAAAAAGCGTTACAGTGGACCAGGTGTTTGCGTAATTTTGATAAAGCTTATCCAGTAAACAGAAGAACTGCATCATGCAACAATGGTAGTAATTTCAACCAAGGAAGAAATTCCAGAGATAAAGGAAACCCCGTAGAGGTCTTACTTGAACGTGTCTGTTAGTTGCATTCACTTACGAGCGGCTGAAATGCGATGAGTCTCCGTAATGAAACGTTTGCGGTGATAGTTCTCTCTCTTTTCCTTATAATGCCGACGTTCTTAGGAAATGCGAAATCATTCGTAAGCACAGCGAGTGCATTCTTGGAACGAGACGTGTTTAGAGATTCTCCTCTGACTACCGAACTAGAATAATTCATAATATTACATTATTTCTGCAGAAAAACAACTGACGCGTTTATGAGCATGCAGTTGCAAATGAAGTCACGCTTTACGCAAAGTATAAGTTTTACGAAACAAGACAACCTAACGCGTCTCTGACATGGCGGATGCAGCGCTGAAAGACGAAGACGTAGAACCAAAAACCTCAGAATGAGCGCTGTCCTGTGCTTTCTGGTTCTCTTGATCTTTGCGCGCTGCATCAACCGTGCAAATATTCTAACTATAGCCCAACTTTCCATTCTGCCGCACCTCTAACAGTTGCATGATAGGCCTAGAGATATAATTAACTGACGTACAAGTTTATTAAAGTAAGTACAACGGCGTACAAAGCTTTGAAACTTGATGTCTATCAGAAACGCAGCTGATGTATGGAGTCCCCGCATCGTCCAATCTCTGCAAAACGTGTATCCGGCCTGGCCACTTTTCCATTTCCCGTCGCCCTTCAATGAACGAGCGAATAGACAATGTCTGACCCACTCTTTTTCACTCTCGACGGCCTAAGGTCTCGAAAGCAAAGCCAAATAGCGGAAACACATTATGCACTCTCGAAGATGACACTGACTGAAAAAAAAAGGTAACCTTTTGACACAAGCCGCCGTCTGGGGCGCTTTCCTTAACGCAGTGGGAACACGAAACGCAAGATGGAAGGAAGAAATCACTAGCGCGTCTTTGCCTTTCAAACAGAGTCTGCGATGGTCGGAGACAGTCGTCGCGGGGCCCGTCTTTTCCCGCAACACCCCGTGGAGAAAACCTTTCACCAAGAGCTCCCCTTCTGCCTGCGCCATTCCGTCTCGAGCCACCACTACATCCCCGACGCCTGCTCCCATCCTATCATTCTCCATCTCCTTCTTCCTGCTTTTCTAACTTCTACACCGGTCACATTGCAGCGAGCTTTGTCTTCTCGTCTTTCGGCGTTTTCTTCTCCGCCGCGTCCTTTATCTATGCAGCCGCACTCGATTCCGTGTGCCCTGTCCCTTTCGCGCCGCGACAGTCCAATCTGTTACACTCCGGATGCAAGCGGGTCCCTTCGCTTTTACGGCGGAAGAAAGACAGCGGACCGTGATGTAGAAGAGGCGGGATAGGATTTCGCCTCCCGAGGTGCCGGCACCCCCCCTGGCCTCCTCTCGTCATCGTCTTGAACAGCTAGGTCCTTTCTTTTTGAAGGACGCTCGCTTCAATTTCTCCCATTTCTATTCCCAACATCCAGCTCCTATTCTTTCTTTCTTTCTTTCTTTCTTTCTTTCTTTCTTTCTTTCTTTCTTTCTTTCTTTCTTTCTTTCTTTCTTTCTTTCTTTCTTTCTTTCTTTCTTTCTTTCTTTCTTTCTTTCTTTCTTTCTTTCTTTCTTTCTTTCTTTCTTTCTTTCTTTCTTTCTTTCTTTCTTTCTTTCTTTCTTTCTTTCTTTCTTTCTTTCTTTCTTTCTTTCTTTCAAATAACGCTAACGCTATGGTGGTCATCTTCGATACCACCTGCTAGGCTTCACTTTGTGCAGGACTTCACAGTTTCGAATTTCTTAGCTTCCTGCGGGCAGGATAATGTTGACACGGACACAATGAGCACAGGATACAGACACAGGATAATTCGTGTCTGTCTTTCGTACCCGTTTCTTTGTGAATTTAATGCTCAATGTAGCTTTAAGATCTTTTCAGCAAGCCCGATCATATTGTTCAAAAACGTTTTGATAATGATAGTGGATGGATGGCTAGATGGGTGAATGGGCAAGAAAAAAGGCAGGGAGGTCAACGAGATGCGCGTCTGTTTACTACCCTTCACAGGACCAAGGGCGAAATAGTATAGAAAGAACGAACGGAGAGAACAAGAAGACTCGGATGAAGTCGCTGACAATACAATGATTATAAGTTTAGAAAATGAAACTCTCGGAAGTCTATCGCTGCGGTCATTTTGCCAGTGCTGGGCAGTATCGAATATTCATGTATCACAGATGCTATCTGGGTATCTTTGATCTGTATAGCGATACACCTCGCAAGACGAGTATCTGTCTCTGTATTTCCGATACATTCAATAAAGTATCGTGTATCTTAAGATGCAACGTGCTGCTGTAGAAACAACACCATGCTGAAGAATAAACGGTGGCTGAACTCCGCTTCTGAAGCTGACACAGCTGCCACAAAGCCACTTAATAAAACTAAAAAAAATGATATTCTTTTATCTTTCCGCCAGAATCCTCCAGCGAGGGCAGGCGATGAGGTCGGCGCTATTCTATTGGTGGAGCAGGGTCACGTGGTGAAGCTCGCGCGATCTGTTGTGGCAGATATAAGCATGCGCCCACACCACCCGAAGGATCGTTTTAACTGGAACATGATAAGACTTATTCTGGGCTTCGAAGGTTCGCATAATCTGGTCTAACCATGTAAGCCTATAATACGAGCAGTTCGTCTGGGGACTCCACCGTCCTCGGGCAAGTTGGAACAGTGGCGGATCCAAAGGGGGGGAGGGGGGGATTTCGCCCCCCCCCCCCCCCCCCCCAAAGCCACCGACCCCGCCCCCCTTCCCCCAGAATCTTCTCGACAGCAATTTTTCGACACGCGAAATTTTTTAGGCCGCTGGTAGAGCCGCTGCGGCGGCCATGGCTGTTCGCGGCGACATGCACCCATCACTTTCCATCTGCTTGGCGCGAAGCTGGCTAACCGCCGCTTTTTTGAAAGTGAGCTAAACACGCGTTCCATTATGCACCTTCAGACAGAACTGGAATAAGAAGAATAACTTTTATTGAGGGAAAGGGATGGGGTTCAGGAGCTCGATGGGTGGGGCCCCATGTCCAAGGCTCCACTGGCGTGTGCCGCCAGCCGGACGTGGTCCAGAAGCGCTGGTTGCACCTCCGGGTCCGAGCTAGCGAGGAGTGCCTCCCATTGCTCCAAAGAGTTTCCTATTTTATACTCACGCTGTAAGCGATTGAGGTTATGTGGCCTTTTAATGCAGCCCCACGAGATATGGTAGAGGGTCGGTGGCGAGTCGCGACACCACGGACAATCGCGCCCATACAAAGTGGGAAAAATTTTGTGCAATCGCAATAGATTTGGATAGACCACCGTTTGAATTCTACGGAGGTCTATGGCGTCTTCCCCTTTAAGAGATTTGTGGGGGGGCGCCATATTTCTGCCGTGCGCGACGCTGATGAGCAAGAAGCTCTCGCGGAGCCAACCGAGCAGGGTCGTTGTCTTCCTCCTCGCGAAAGGCATCATGTGTAGTTTTGGGTGGTGGTAACAGGGAGGGAGGCTGGTGCCCTGCTCGGTTCGTGAGCGCACGAGCTAGAGCGTCCGCCCTCTCGTTACCCTCTAGGCCTGCATGTGCCCGGGCACCAGACCAACCTATAAGTGTTGTTCAATGCGTTCCCTAAGAGGCTGCAAATTTTTGATGGGAGGCGGCCTTTCGTAAAGAGTCGGCACGTCTCCTGCGAATCCGAGATTATGGTGATGTACGCCTGCCCTACGTTTCGCTCTCGACTTTTAATCGCCAACGCGATGGCGAAACACTCGGCCTCGGTGATCGAAGACTTGTACAGTGATGCGCTGGACACCATGCTTCTCGTGTCGCTGCTTACTATGGTGACTACGGAGCGCTTCCAGTTATATCTGGAAGCATCAACGTATAGCACGTTCTCATTGCCTCTGACTAATTTTCTGATCCATTTTACGCGCTCCTCTCTCCTTTCGTGGTGTCGTTCCTTGTTCATGTTCCTAGGGATAGGGGTGATCGAGATATTCCTGCGGACTGGTTCTGGTATTTCTACCAGCGCCTCGTCCAAGTTTTGAGGGTGTGGTGGAATACGCGCCCTTATCAAGATCTCCCTTCCCGACATCGTCTGGCTGAGACGGTTCCTCTGAGAGATTAATGTAGCTGCCTTCAGCTCGGCGTACGTGTTATGCACGCCGATCTTGAGCAGCCTGTCTGTCGGAGTGCCTAATGGTAAGCCTAATGCCGCCTTGTAAACCCCTCTGTAATAGAATCTACTTCTCCTTCCTCGCTCTTGTTGAGCGTGTGAAATGACAAGCTGTATGTCATTTTGCTCATTACGAGGGCCTGCACTAAACGCACAGCATCGCTTTCCTTCATGCCCTTTTTGTGGAAGGTGATCCTCTGAATCATCCTAGCCACTTGTTTGGTTGCCGAGATATGGAGACCGATAGTGTGGTTTGCCCTACCATTGCTCTGAACCCAGAAGCCCAGGATCCGAGCGACGGTGACCTCTTTAATTTTCTGATTTTTGATTTCAATTTCTATATTTCCATTACTTTTGTAGCGTTTGCTATGTATTCTGATCACCTCCGACTTGTCGGGCGCGCAGCTGACACCGCTGGTTCTGGCAAAGTTTTCTACGGCCAATGCCGCCTCTTGCAGAGTCTGCTCCTTGCTGGCAAGAGACCCCCCGCGTGGCCCATAGAGTGATGTCATCCGCGTAGAGGGTATAACCCAGCTGCGGGACGCAGTCCAAGGCCCGCGCGAGTCGACGCATGGCGATGTTAAACAGCAGAAGAGATATGATGGCTCCTTGAGGCGTTCCCTTGTTTGGCATTCGGAAAGGTTCAGACCTAACGCTTGAAATACCAATTGTCGCCTTTCTCTCGGTGAGAAAATCCCTGATATAGTTATAGATGTTTTCCCCGCAACCAATGATATTTAGCTCTGAGAGTATAGATTTATGAGATATATTGTCGAAGGCTCCTTTTAAGTCAAGAGCTAGCAGCAAATGCTCCCCACCATTGGGAACGCCTTTGAGGACCTCTTCTTGTAACAGGAGGAAAGCGTCCTGTGTCGAGAGGCGACTGCGGAAACCCAGCATGGTGGCCGGGAACAGCCCCCTGTCCTCTATGAAATTTTGAAGTCTGGTGTGAATGACCCGTTCAAAAAGCTTCCCCATGCACGAGGTAAGTGATATTGGTCTGAGCGCCTGCAGGGAAGGCTTCTTTCCGGGTTTTGGAATGGTTATAATTTTGGCCGTTTTCCATTCTGCAGGGACCTTCCCTTTAAGCCAATAGTGCTCATTAAATTGTTTCGTCAAGCCTTCGATGGCCTTGTCGCTAAGGTTCCTTATCATCGCATTCGTGATTTGGTCTTCACCGGGGGCCGTGTTCCTCTTGGCTGCCTGGGCTGCCGCAAATACCTCCACCTTTGTTATCGGCTCGTCTAGTTTCTCATTTTTAGCTCCCTTGTAACTGATTTGATTGGTCGAAGTAGCTGGTGGACTCTCGCCAATATATCTCTCCTTGAGAGCCTTTATGAGGTCGTCGTCCGTGCCCGGAAAGTTTTCGGCGATTTTCTGCAGTGGTCTGCTGGTCGCGGATTTGGATTTATCTGGGTCAAGGATATTCCTTAGGATGGACCAAGTTTTTTCAGTGCTCAGTGTGTTCTGAAGCGAACTGCAGAACCTGACCCATCCCTCGGTTGCCAATTTGTTTGCGTAGGCGTTTGCCTCCTCAGCCAGAGCCGCGATCCTACGCAAGAGTGTCCTATTCAGTCGTTGGCGTTTCCAACGCTTCAGTAGGCTCCGCCTGTTCTCCCATAGGCTTAAAAGGTGGCTGTCTACTGCTGGCGTCTCCATGGTTCTCGCTATTTGCTTTGTAGTGCTTGCGTGTACCGATTTTATGTACTCCGATCATGCCATTATTGAGTCTGGTACGAGTCGGGTGGGGGGATCCCGTTTCCTGAAATGTGTTTCCTGCTTGAGCATCCCAACAATGTTATACCCCTGGCACACGGGGCAGGGGACATCTTCCTGAAAGTCGTTTATGAGACACAATACAAAGGAGCATAGGCTTGCTCACGGGGAGGGGAGGGGGTGGGGGGGGGGCAGGGGGGGGGGGCGCAAAGTGGATGGATGGATGCTATGAGCGTCCCCTTTATAGCAAGGCGGTGACATGTCTGCCACCAGGCTCGAAAAAAAAAATTGGGAAAAAAAAACTTTCTTGTTTCATGCCTTATCTACATTGATTAAATCTATGTTATTATACCAAAAAAAAAAAAATTCACTGTCCATCTCTCTGCCTCTTAAGGCAGAATGACCTTATTTTTCCCCATTATTTATTTTTGTTCGTTATCTCTACTTTTCCGCCACCAATACTCTAACCGTCTCTTACTTATTTCTATCGCGGACGTGTTCAGCTTTCTATTGTTGTCCCTAAAACCCAAGGCTTCATGTAGAATCGTGCCCACACGTATACCTCGGTGAATATCGCCACAGTCAATCAGTACATGTTCCATCGTTTCCTTAGTTCCCCCCACAGCATGTACATTTTGCTTCTTCGTTACTGAATCTCGCTTTATAACTACGCGTTCTAAGGCAACCCGACCTTGCTTCAAACAGTAAAGCGCTTCCCCTTGAATTATCATAAAACCTTTCCCTCCTTATTTCGTTTTTTCCCTTTCGGTAGTTACTGAGAGCCGGCTTCTTTTCCATCGCTGTCATCCAATAAGTCCTCTCCGCCTCTCTGGCCTTCCGCTTAATGCTCCTTGTTGCCATATCGCCCGCACTGCTAGCCGTCAGCCACGTCGCACTGCTAGTCAGCCACGTCGCTAGCGCCGCCATGGCGAATTCCGGCAGTGTGATTTGATTTGCAGATAGTGCGGTGCATTGTAGACTGCACTAGGGGCACTTTTGGGACTCAGGTGCGGCGGGACTCGACTACGGTGTAAGAAATTATTTTTCGTACACCGTGGTGCAAAGGACGGGTGGGTGGGAGGAGACAATGATCTCGGAGAAGGCGGCTGCTGTCTCGAACCCCTGCAGGTGCTAACGGCTGCATTCAGGTGAAGACATGACCTATGTCGATGAGAGCGTCTCCAGCGGCTCTGTCTCGCGCCGTCAACATCGGTGTTCGTGATACCTCCGTAGTGTTCCTCCGAACCCATCCACGGCGGCATTCCTGGCTCGCTCGACCACGCGTGCAAGACGCCTCCAGGAAAATGCGGCGCTCTGTGCCTCCGTCCAAACGCAGAGCCTTGGCGGACTTTCTGAGTGAGATGTTCACGCACAATGGCACCTGCCATAATAGAGAGTTTTAGCAAGTTCCTGAAATACGGCACGTACGGCACGCAAATACGGTAAGGCAGTACGGTAGCGTCCCTTCTTTCCTTCTCGCTGTGCCTTTGCCGCTCTCCGTTCCAATGACACTGCGTCCTCCAGACGACACGTTTCTCGTTAACAATGCGTAGGTTGACAGGCAACAATCAGGCGTGACAACCCCACAGTAACTTTTGGGAAAGTTTTTGTGGTGTTGGGGTACCTTCCCCGGCAAAAGGTCAACGACCGGGAAGGGAGAAGCGGTACCGTCATACGACAGCGTATTTCCAAAACTCGCTAAAGCTCTCTAATGAATTCCAGAGCCGGTCGTAACAGCGCCAACCAGCCGCGTGGTGTTTAAAACGTGTTCTCCCCAGCCGAATTAACGAGCGGAGTCTTTTCTCTCTCTCTTTTTCTTTTTTTTTTTTCGGCGCTCATCTGAGAAACCGGAGCTGATCGCGGAGGCCCCAAACAAGCTATAAACTTGGTGCGGTGCCATGTGGCATCAGTGCAACTTCTTTCTCCAAATCGTCCTTCAGAGCATCAAAAGGGGTTTACTACGAAGCACTTAACTTTCGCACATGTGTTAGTGGTATTATACGCTTGTCACAAAAGGGAACTCGCATTTCAGGAAGACGCCAGCGCGGTCACACAGCGTTTGGAAAGGGTTCTTTTGTGTTTCCTTTCGCATTACTTGCTTTGTTTTTTCTTCTCTCTGCTTTAGCTCTCGTCTTCGTTTCTTGATGTGTTCCCCCCTCGCGCTTCGCACTATGCCACTTTAGCAAAACTGGAAAATCAACAAGCCCAAGCCACTATTCTACTACGTAGAAGCAAGGAAGGAGCCTTCTTTCCTTCTTTTTGGTCAGACACATATGCCTCCTGCTGTGTTAGTAGTCCGTTCAGGCACGGGTTACCTTTCAGTGTCAATAGATGTGGAAACCATTCAATTTTATTTGTCGTACATGCTGTTCCAAAAGAGAGCAACGCAGGTCACCAGTGGCTACATGAAACAGAGATTATTCCGAAATATTCACAAAAAGGGGATCAGCTTTGTTGAGCTGAAGCGATCCAGACGAGGGGGGCCTGCACTGATGACAAGCTCGGCCCTTTCTTGGACTACGTCTCCAGGTGCAGGGATCGGTCACCAGGCGTTTGGGATGACTTCGAGCATTCGAGTGCTTTGTTTCAGGAAGGATCGTACGACCTCACGAGCTGCGAACTAAAGTCTGAATGTTTTCTAAGACAGAGCATGCAATTGTGAAAAGGGGAGAGGAGAATCTCCCGCTCCACATTTCTTTGCCCTTTCTGCTTCCCTTTGCACATTTCCAACGAAGGCTTTCTTCGGTCATCCGAGGTAATAGGCGCGAAGACGACGACGGACAAGGACACACACACACACACACACACACACACACACACACACACACACACACACACACACACACACACACGCACACGCACACGCACACGCACACACACACACACACACACGCACACACACACACACACACACACACACACACACACACCGAGGCGCCACTTCCAATAATGTTTATGAAAGGCTTCTTGGTCGCCGCCAAGGTATCCTCCAATGAATGCTTCTGAGGAAAGAGAAGAAGGCGCTAATTTCTCTCTTCCAGGTGGGGACACGGCTAAACGCCTACCCTCCGAGCAGCTGTAAATATGCGTGACCGTCCTCCCCTCCCTCCGATGGCATCCGCGAATTTCATTCGTCGAAGAACGACACCATATGATGGAACGTAGAACCTGCCCTGCCGGTGAAACTACGCTATTTACCATCTGCAAGGTGGCATCAGCTACAGCGCGATGTCGACTTGCTATTCGCACTGTCCGCGGCCTATAGGTGGCGCACGAAGTAAACCAACATGGCGGTCCGGAGGAGGATAGCGAGCGAGTAGGAGGGCATGCAAGCGTGCTGTAGAACTTTTGACAAATGTAATGACACCTTGCCGCTTTCATTTCGTGGCATCGCGTTCCCCATTGAAATAGATTACTATTACGTGAAAAATCAGGAGGGAATGGGTACGAATTTGTAAAACAACGATTCATATGGCGGTGAACATGAAGAAGCAGCCTCAGCACGATTTGCGAGCATCGAGTGCCTCTTCAATCTCCGCTCTTCAATATTACCACTCTTAACCATCGTGAGCGCGAAAAAGGCAAACAAAAGCCCCTCCGCCTGCATGGCAGGTGTTGGCAGGGCCCGCACTAGCCACGTGAAAGCGCTGCGTCGTCTGTTGATCATCCTCGTGGCGTTCTTCTCTCTCTCCGCTGTGCGGCGCGACAGTCTACGGACAGTGCGAATGCTGTTGGTTGCTCAAAGAACGTTGCAAAAGGAGACAAGCTTTTTTGTTGTTCCACGAGGAAAAGAATTAAACAAAACATCAAACGGCGAAGGAGGCACCTGCGTCGTATCATGAGGAAGAACTTGCACCATGGAAGGCCTTGCAACGTAAGTCGATCATTACTAAATTTATATCGTGTGAACCTGCTTGCGCAGTCTTTTAGATGAAGCTGTCTTGATAATGCTTCATACCAATGTCTCAGTTGAACAAAACAAGCAATGTGACATAGCGGCTCGGTTTTCTCGGACGGTTTTTGTAACAATGATATCGAGATCGTTCTAGCTGTTTCGCCAATATTTGAAACCGGCGATCGCAATCGCAGCAAAATCTTTAGTGTATTAATTTTCCATTTCCGAACATTTACAGCACGTGCTAATACGATTCACCAGAGTCCTTCCTAACGAACACCGACTGCATGCGTTGAAAGGTGGAGGTTGCACTACGTTGAAAAATGCAGACCTTATAAAGTGAAACAGTGAATCGACTTAGATTGATAAATTGTACTGTGAGAACCCTAATGTCGTTAATTTCGCCATCGTATGCTAACAGAGGTGAAAATTTGGTCAAAGTTTCATTTTGAAATGTCACGCCGAAATCTCCACGCGCGACGCCAGGGATTTCAAACGGTACTTTTCGTATTTTGGCTATATTGACTCAATTAAATTTCCTGAAACTTGGTATGTTATGTCTATGCCCCTCGCAGTTCGATGTACTTCATTTTAGCGATCAGCAACTACGTATGACCAAGTAGACGGCGTCAAAATGTATGAAGTCAATTTCGAGGTGGCGTCGCCACCCGCATTTTCTTTTCATGCGTTTTCTCGCCGTAAGAGTGGCGTTTTCGGTATTGTGAATTTGTAATTTACAAATGCGCGAAAAATCGTTTTTCCTTGTAGTATCCTTCTAAAGAGAAGGAATGTGTCTAATCTCTAATGTGTCTTCGCCTCCTCGCCCTCTTCCTTTCAGTTACTGCGAATTGCGCAATACCCCCCCCCCCCCCCTAGAGGAGGTCCCTGGATCCGCCCCTGAGTTGGAATTGATAGCGGGAGCCTATCTTGCGCCCTCCTCCTCCTCCAAGAAACATATGATTTCCCTGCTACTCCGACAAAATGAGCCAGGTTCCTCGGAAAGAGATTCTTTTTTCATTAAAGTAAGGAAGATGAATGTTGCCTCAAGAGAGAGCCTTCCATCGGAGAGAAACCAGATGATGCGCTCGAGATATGAATAAAGAGACAGCGGAATATGAATGTGACACCAGAACTTCTATGAGGGAGAGAGAGAGCGGGAAAGAGAAGCTGCGGGTTCCCGGAAGGACATTCGGGAGGCGTGTTTTACAACGGTGCGCTCGGGATATGCGTCTGTCACTCCCCGAGATCCGCTCTACTTCCCTCACGAGGATGAGAAGCTGCTGCTTCTGGCGTATGCATGCACGAGCGTGCTACTTACGCAAACATCGAGAGGCTGTATAAGAACAAGGGCACTTCTTCCAAGAAGACACCCTTCGCCGATTACGCTGGGTGTACGAGAGAGGAACAGAAAGGCTCTCTTCTAAGGCTGTAGACAAATTCAAAGAGGACTGACGTCTAGCCGCGATTTCTTTGCCGGTGCGCGGTTACTGGTGAGTACGTAAGGAGAACACGAGACGAGATATTTCGCTTTGGTTTTCATATAGCGTCGGTGTTTACGTCATCTGTTGAATGAAGTCTTCTCTGGGAGCCGTAAGTTGTTAGTTCGAAGAAAAAGAAGAGATGACGTGAAGGGGAAATGTGAGAAATTTGCGTCTAACATCCGTGGAATCGAATGGAGACCATTTCAGCATCGATACAAGAAGAAACAGAACACACTTCTGGCGGTGCGAACGTAGGAGGTGCACTAAGATAAGGAACCTTAGTCCTACTTCACGAATATTGAGCTTGTGAATTTGCGGCAAGGACACGTTTTCAAACAGAACGATAGTATGCAATCCAAGTCGATTGACAATGCAATAAGTTGGTTATTACAAACTGTTGCTAATACAGTACTGCAAGCCTCATTATACATTGTTAGTTTGAAGACATTCATCGATGGTCGCTCGCGTTCATCGACATGCACACTCAGATACAGGCATTCATTAGCGCTCACAATGTTTTCAACTTACGCAGCCTTGTGCGTTCTAAAGTTCACCCTATAATATGATATTCAAGCCTTACTTCTTCAGTGTACGAGTCAATGCGCTGACGGAGCGACTACGTGCAGGCATTTGGGCTTCTGTGGCGGCTATACGCCGCTAACTTTATAAATCTTCGCGTCTCTCAGATCCCTACAGTGCACTGGATGTGTGCGCGTCTGCTTTTCATCCTTTTACCGGCGTTCTACTGTGTCCCACAAAACAGCTTTCTTAGTTCGCTCCCTGAATGTCGCTGTCAAGAAAATGGGAAAATAATGGCCTTGCTCCGCGGTGACACAATGGAAAGTAAATTCTGATGCAAAAAAAAAAATCAATTTAAGCACACGGGAATGTCTAAACTGCGGTAAATATCCAGAAGGCTGTTCGAGCTGCCCCCCTTATCGAATACGGCGCTTGTCGTTTGTAGGGTATGATCGGCGGAGGCCTGACCGCGTCCGGTATTGCGATCGCAGGAAAGACATTCGGAAGACCTTGAAATGCGTGCTGCTACACCGCAACAAGCCACTACGTCACTCGTCATGAATAAAGAGAGAGCCCTGAGTGAAAGAGAATTGACAAGTACTCGACCTTGGCCCACTTTACGAAAGTGAGAGCGTTATCCATCTTCATCATTCTTTCTGCTACTACGCGACATGCGCCGCCACGTATATGATGTGGTTCTCTTCCTGGGGATCCTGTCATATTCCATGAAGTGGCGATGACTGAACGTAAACAACGCCGCTTGAGCTGCCGTGGTACGGGTATACATAGAATGCGTAAACATCACCGTTATTTGGGTAGAGGCATAATGTTTTCGTCACAAAAGGCGCATCATTTATTCTTGTTTGTGCGCAGTCGTCTCCGTCTTAAACAACTGTCTTAAACAGTGCGACGTAAAGGAGAGCCTGCAGCTTGAACCACAGGACAGAACACCGACTCAGATTTATTCAGACGAATGCCTTTGATGCCTCATAAAACGCGAATATTGACGTCGGCATCGGCGGCATCAATACGAGTGACAGCAAAAATCATAATCATGTCATCACGCCATTATATGACGTGATCCTGACGTCGCATGATGATGTCATCACATGACATCTAGTGTGGTGAAGTAGCGCACTTTTGACGGGGACAAAGGGGCAAGAAAGACATGACGATCATTCCTTGTCCCCTTTGTCCTCGTCAAAAGTGCTCTACTTCGCCATACGGTGCAATTCACCAACAAGCCCAGATTTCAACCCTCTCACATGACATCGTCGCTGGTTCAAAGGTGGGCCCATCACGGAGGCAATGCAAAGGCAGGTGAGGTGCGGCAAGCCTCCGATCCTCGAGGCGGCGCAAAACCACGTGAGGTGCAAAAACCTTTCGGAGTGGGCGGGCGTGGATCGACGGAGGAGAAGAGGAAGAAGAAGATGGCTCTCGTGTCGTCTTCGGTGATGTGTAAGGGATCGCCTGAGTATTGTCGTCACGTGGGATCCTCTTCGTGAGAGCTATGTAGGCTGTCACAGCTAGCGATAGCCATGCTCTAGTTTGTTTATGTTGAATAAGATTTGTGAACAGTTATGTGACTAACAGCGCAAGAAAGGACAAGTGACTAGGAAGAAACACAGACAAGCGATTCCTAGTCCCTTGCCCTTTCTTGCGCTGTTAGTCACATAATGGACCACCAACTTGCCCAAAGATTTGCTATCTTAAGTTGTGATGTAAGTAAGACATAAAAATAGCGTTCGCAAAGATAGATAATAACGCTCGCAACGATACAGCTACAGGGTGTTCGACGACCGAACATCCTATAGCTTTCGTAACCCCACAGACTATGCAAGTGCCTTCTAGTTTTTCGTTTTTTTTTTCCTTTTTTTTTTTGAGGTTTAGTAACGTTAGTTTATTTGCACACCTTCTAAAAAGGTGGGAGAAGCACACACACACACAGAAAGAAAAAAGAAGTTAGCTCTACAGATAACCTGTTAGCTTTGTAGATACGCGCAGACAGAGAGAGAGAGAAAAGCAAAGGAAAGGCGGGGACGTTAACAAGGTTGCACGCGGTTTGCTACCCTACACGGGGGGAATGGGGAAAGGGGAGGAAAAGAATAGAGAAGGGAAGAACGAATGAGAGGGAAAGTAATACGCTTGCACGCATAGCAGCGTGTACCGCGCACGCCCAGAAAGTCATAAAACTGCAAACTGTCTCAGAGTACGGGTCGACTTCGACCCTCTTAGATGAAGTACACTGCAATCCCTGATGTTAAACAAGGCTTGCAAGGACTGGCTCCAAGGTATACAGAATTTGCAGTGCCCTTCGAGCTGATGGTGTTGCCAATCTGGTGAGGAGTGTACGCATTGTGCTTATCAATGACCTCAACACAGCGATGACACGTAGGTCTAGGTCGCGGAGATCCTTAGTAGAATTTTGTGACGGCCACGCGACATCCGCCGCCGCCTTCATCCCCTCTGCATATTTTTGGTTCTCCGAATGTAAGGCGTTGGTCGGTGGTGGGGGGTGGTGGCGGAGACAGTGGTGGTAGCTGTCGGCAAAGAGAAGTGCGGTGGTCCGCTGGATTATGACATCGCAGTGATGATCTAGATTGGGCAGCAGTATTCCTAGACCTTCGTCGGTTACGGGAACGTCGTTTTTGCTTTCTGACAATATCAGCGGCTTCTTTGCGTGTTGAGCCATCCCTTACGTTCTGTTGTATCACGGTCCATTCTTTCTTCACTGTCGGGCAGTCTCTTGTTGAAGCTTCATGCGATCCGTGGCAGTTGGGACATTTCAGGGTAGTTGCTCGACAGAATTCTGCATTGTGGGGTTCTGCACATCGGGGGCAAACCACCATGTTCCTACAAATTCCGCTCACATGCCTCATTTCCTGACACTTGTGGCATTGTAGTGGTTTCGGTGTAAACGGACGAACGACTCGTCGAAAGTGTCCTACCTTCACGTGGGATGGCACAGTGTCATCTCTGAAGCTAATCTTCACGCAACGCGACTTACCCAAGCGTGATACTTGGACGATGTTGTTGCGATCACTCGCTTCCTTGATCAGCATCGGAAGATCGGCACAAGGAATGGGGATGTCAACGTCGTATATTGCACCAACCTCCATGTCCTTGCTCAGTGGAATATGAGCTTTACCTTGATACCATCCAGGTCTATGATGCAGGTCAGAGACCGGAGAGATAGTTGGTGTATTACGTCGACGGCCAAGACATTCTTGCGGGGGTTGACTCGCACATCCTTGATTCCGTTTGGCGCCAAATTTTCTCGAAGTGGTCTGCCGATTCAGGTGCTTCAGGTTGTCCGATGGCGTGACTGGCGCAAATATGACGGTAGAGTTACTCGAAGTCACCTTCTGCTTTACAGTAGATGCGGTTGAAGATGGTGAAGCACCCAGAGATCTTCGTTTTGGTTTACGACTGTAAACTGGGGTGAAGTCATCATCGGAATCATCACTGCTTGCCAAATACAGTTTGGTGGACTCACTGTCGGCGTCACTGAGTTCGCTGTTCCGTTTCCTCGAGGTGGCCGCTGAAGACGGCGGCGGCATGCCTGGTGGGTGCGCAGGCGAGTCTACTTCCAGCGTGGCCAAATAGAATACCGACGGCTGCGCGACGAACATGAAAAATCAGCAAAAACTGTCACCCGGTAAAAAAAGCGCTGTGCAAGAGGCACACTTCGTCATCTTCCTAGATACGAGTAGATATTCTAAAGGGTAGGTATATAGATCACGTGTGTGAGCAATACTCGACGCCAAGTGGACAATCACGAGGCGACTTGCGATGATCCCCTTGTCTATTTCCCAAATCCACGCCCAGCGAGAAGTAACCGCAGAATCACTGCGGCCGGTCAGCGAGCATCTGCCGCCATCGCTCGTGGCGAGTGGAGAGGGCGAGCGCATCGTACAAACGCCATCCGCGTTCCAGCGCTTAAATTGACGGACCCTTTATAAATTCCAAAGTGTGTTCCGCAAACGCCTGTGTCCATTGAGACGGCGTCGGTCAGAATGATTCCAAACGCTGGGCACAGCGACGCTACGCAAGGAAAGCTCGAGCGCTGTATAGTTCAACGCGACCGGCGTCCGTTTGCGCACCCCGGCGGCCACCTGGCTCCGTGCCAAGGGCTCGGACGGACGGACGGCACGGACAGACGGACGGACGGACGGACGGACGGACGGACGGACGGACGGACGGACGGACGGACGGACGGACGGACGGAAGTGAGCATGAGACATTAAAGGCTTTCGCCTTAATAAATAAAGACAGAAAATAATTGATGTGTTTGATGGATGAGATCATTCTACCGCTGATCCTTCCAGAGTCCAGAGTCCCTCGTATTTCTTTCCAGAGTCCCTCGTATTTGATGACGAGCATAAATATCACCCTTATCATCAGAAGTTGCTCGAGGCGAAACGGCTGGTCTCAAAGGAAAACGGCATCTGGCCCCCCAGTTCACCCTTTCGAGGCATTCAATGGGACTCGCTAATCGCTGATGCGAGCAAATGGCTGTCGAAAACTGGTGCACTCTTCTCGGAACGGTCGCTTGCACCCACGGTCGCTTGCATCCTCAGACGACAGCACACCGCCAGTTTGGGCGGCGCGAAATAACTCGCTCACTCGCGCCTCGCCAGCGCGACCTAAAGTAAATAAACACGCCTCGGCTCTTTTTCCGGAAATCCTTGAGTGACATTCGGCGAAGAGTGGCTCGTTCGTTAGGGGCGGCGCAACTCTCTGCAGGTTCCCTCCCTTCTAAACTCCTAACCCTTAGGAAAACGGTACAGTGCTTCGGGATGTTCGAGCTACGTCAGCAGTCATTCACGTACAACTCATCCGAAAGCTGGTCACAACATAACGATGGACACGGGCGGATGGACAAGGACGGATGAACGGACGGACGGACGGACGTGAGCATGAGACATTAAAGGCTTTCGCCTTAATACCGACAGGTAGCTGCCCGGAACGACTACCGCAAGTTTTGCGTTCACTTGGCGTGAGCTCTGCGCGGAATTCTGCCACGCTGCCTTGCAGCGCCGTAGGCCCATTGCGTGCGTCCTGATCTGGCGACGGCGCAACGAGCGTGAAGAGCCCGACAATCGCGCCGAGCAGGAAAGCGCCCCTATGAATATCGCATGCGCAGGAAATCGAAGCGGACGCTGCGGGACTCCATCCATCTGGACGCTTCGCGCTACCGGCGCTGTCTTGTCAGGTAGAGCGCTCGCTCAGGTCTAAAACCATTTATAAGCGAGCCTAAGATGCACCTCAAGTATAGAAGGGCTGCGGGCTATATCCAGAGTGGCACGAAAAAAATCTACCAAGAATATAAACGTGCCAACGAAAGATGGTCTCAATCCACAAACTCCGTTGCCGCTGTGGGAGCATCTGGCGCCACCCTGTTCGAGAGAACGCGCGTTACCTTTTCGTCCCTGCATGCATTTGTATTTATGTGGCTAAAGTGTAACTCTCTAGTTTTACGAGAAAGTTTTCTGAACGATATAAACAAAACCCCGCGAGCACTATCCGACACATAGTGTGCACTCGACATGCAGTGAGGGAAGGAACATTACGCAAACTGACATACCACAATGAGTTTACGCAAACTAATACGTTGAGTACGGGCGCAAGCTAAGGTCTCGAATATGAGAGCGGCATTGTTTGTCCTACCAAGACGTCATAGTATATATTTTGCTTGATTTAATATTTAGGTTGTTTAAAATATGTTCTTTTTCATATGGTGCTTCAGCGCGAACACATCGGCAGACAGTTAAATACAACATTAAAAAAATGGACAAAAAAAATAAAAAAAGCACCACTTTCAAAATATGCATTATTCGTTGTGCATCATGTGCCGAAGTTGTTCGAGGATGCGACTAACACAGCGTAAATTATCAAGAAGTGAACTGGCATGCAGACTTCCGCGCACGCTCGCGCACACGTGCGCGCACACACACACACACTCACACACGCACATACACTCACACACGCACACGCACACACACACACACGCACACACACACACACACACACACACACACACACACACACACACACACGCACACACACACAAACACACGCACACACACACACACACACGCACGCACGCACGCACACACACACACACACACACGCGCAAGCACACACACACACACGGAATTAAATCGAATAAAATAATAAGGAAAGAGAAAAATAAACAGAAGCTCTTTCCACCGAGCAGCAAATGTGCAACTGAGTGACTGCAACAGAAAAGGATATAAACATAGTTCAGTGGTAAGTAGTGGAAATGATTGCTGTGCGAAGTTTCACTTGATCTGCTGTATAAGACATAAGTTAGGCACATTAGCGTTGTCTGAAGAGCATCATTCAATTTCGCGATGAAGAGCGCTGCAGTTTGCGTCAGCCTGCTCCCTCCCTTTTTCCTTACGTCACAGTTGCGTCAGAGTGCACCTCTCTTTCGTTTGTGTAACGAAGCCATTTGAAAGAAAGGAAGAGGGAGGACGATTACTACAACGCGCTCCCTCGTATTTACTTTTCACTTGGCATTTGGAATGCACCATCCAACTAAAGGTGGCTTACAGGGTCGTGAAATCGTCGAAACTGAACACGGAAAAATTTTGCGGACGGATGCATCAGAATACTTTCCGCTCCTAGAATCATATTTCGATTGGGAGAGCTTCCAGCCGACTCATGTGGCTACACAGCAGCCCGAGGCGCCACGGAGCAGTATCATTTAAGTTGATGTCATTGGAATGCTGTGGGATATCGACTCCGGCATGTGACTTACGTCAAGGAGTGGATAATTTTCTTAGATAATCTTTTTTCTGCTTAAATAACCACAGTTTGTGTACACTCTTTGAAAACTAAACTCAGGTATTTCGCTGGCAACTATATTTCGAGCATATGCTCTCGAAAAAGTGCTATCTATACCATTAAAACTTTAAATTTAATGATTATTTATGTGGCAAATGGATTTTGACACGACGCAGTACGGCTAAAGAGGTGTTCCTGCTCATAGTCAAAATTTCCTCCATAAATCTTGTTTGCTTTGCAGAGGAGGAGCTACAGACGTTACTGTTAATACGGGTAATAGTGTAATTGAAAAGCAGACTAAAACCGCACGAAAATGTGCTTTAGAGTGATGAGCATGCACTTGTCGGTGCTGCCACAGAACGGCGATGCTCAGCACGGCGAGAAGCGGTGCACGCGTTACAAATGCCTCGAAAGCTCACCCGCCCTTCGTTATGATTCAATTTTTGCTGGCGCCGCTCCGAATCATCAGCACAGCGTGGTGCGTGTCGCCGGGCGTCACGTCCGTTGCCGATCGTACGGATGCACGAGGCACAGAAGCAATCGTGTCAGCTCTGGCTGCGATCAACGCTCCCGAACCGCGCGTGCGTGGGCTCTGATTTTGCGTCGGCCGAAGCACAGGCGGGCGGGCGACCCAATTCCTCTCCATAAACGGATAATCCGCTGCTTTTGACGGATGGCGCCACGAGCCCCGGTCACGTCGTTCGTGCGGAGGAGGCGCGTTGCGACCGGAGTCGTTTGCCTTCGTCCTGCGTGGCTCCCGGACCTTCGCTGCACACCGGGCGGGAAGCTTCTTGTTCTTACAGGAGTGGCAGGCGCGTTCTGTGGCCGAGCGCAGAAACGAAAACAAAACACGAGAGGGTCCACGTCCGGAGGGCTTTAGGGAGACGCTGCGCGGGAGCATAAATCTTTATTTGTAGCAGTCACGAGAAAGGAGGAACCCCGCCGTCGCGTGCGAGTGTTGGCGCTGGGTAGAGTGCCCCTCCCTTTCTTCGTTTTTCGTCTCGGTAGGATGCGGAACGCCTCCGCCTCTTCTTCGCAACTTCGCGGTCCCTCTCCTCCGTGTGAGATGGACGAAGCCTCGTCGCCGCGGGGTGCGGGAAAGCGGTCGGTGTGGACGAGGGGTCGTCTCTGGACGCACGCCCGATGTGTCCGCGGGCGCGCGAAAGTGTGGAGCTGTTTGCAATATCGACGTGTCACGTAAATGTCGGTGTTCTTTTTGAGCCAGCCTCCCTTTGGACTGCCGCACACGTACTGTACGAGGGCCAGACGCCGTGCTGGGTCTAGTCGACGCTGTTTGCCCTCGTCGTTCGCGCGGATCGGTGAGCGAGGCGCGAGTACATGTGTTCGTTTCTGAAGGCGTGATTGCGCGAGCATCTAGGTTAGCGCGTTCGACGAGAACGTGGACGTCAAGAAGGAATGCTTCCGAAATGTTTTGCAAGACCAACATATTCCCGTGAATAAGGAACTTGACACAAAATTAAAATAAACATTACAAACTCTTGGTAGGGGTCTACACACCTGTTTGATTAATATTTTCATTGTTGTAGTTCTTTAGGAGGTACATTAATATTTCCCGACCAATGAAATAATCAAGCGCTAAGCACACAGCTTCGAATATTTTCTGATCTACCTAGTGGTACTCTCAGAAGCTTGGTTTGAGCTCGAAGATGGTTCGCAGCGCAAACTACATACGAGTACTTGCACATAGCTTTGGGTTTTTTTCTGTCTGGCATGTTTACCAAATGTCGGGTAACTTGCCGGAGCTAAATACGCGCTTTCCCATTCGTTCGTGGACGTCGTGGAGCTCTCACTGCGAATTTATTAACAGTAAAGCTGTTGAGCAAATCACTCCTTCTCCGACGAACAAAAAAAAAAAACTATCATCATCATGAACGGGTATGTGCCACGGAAATTGGGTTACATCACTACTCACTCACCACTGCAGTCGACTAGAAATGAAGTCAAAAGTTAGCCCAACAACAAATGGCTGCGAAGCCACGGCGGCGAGCCGAAGACCTAGAGTACGTACAACGAGGGAATACTAGGTAATGGAAAGGCAACGGCGGCTGCGAGAAGACCCAGAAGCGATGGAAGGCCTACGCCGACGACGACGTACCCATACATCTATGACAGGTGGGAACGCTTTGTTTCAGCGGAAGTTTGGGTCTGTAGAGTTTCGCCATCTGTGTCGTGTCTGTGACTGCTTGTGGCTTCGCTCGAATCTCACTGGGCTGAGAATAAACGCAGAAACAACTTAGCATCACCTAGCTAAAGCCTAGCAACGACCTAGAAGGAGCCTAGAAACAGCCTGCATCACCTAGCTAAGGCCTACAAACAACCTCGAAGCAACCGGATTAGTCTTCGGAATCGTCCACTCTTTCAAGCCTTGCGCGGTTAGTGTTCAGGTTAAGATGCTCAGATTAATCACAGGAGTCTCGAACCGCAGAGGCGGCCTCAGTGAGAGCCATCTCCTGAGGCTGCATCATGCCAATAATCATGATGTAGCGCGAAAAGACAAAACGGACACACACCACAGGCGCTACTAAGAACTTTATTGGAAAATTGATGACATACAGAATATATATGCTCTTCCAAACGCGCAGGCGCGAAAGTGACATCCGGCGGGCTACAGGGGGCGCTAGGGAAAGATTACACATCAAAAGTACGACTGAAAAAATGGATGTTCCGCGCCAAACAAGACAACAGACGTCTGACTAACGCAATCCGTACCATTTTTTTAAATAAAAGACGCTTCTAAAACTTCTCGCGCCGTTCTGCCTTTACTCCTACTTAGGATCTTGACACCGTGAAACCTTGACGCACATGCGCAGGCTTTGCAATGCGCAGAAAGATGCGCATTCATGTACTCGTTCAAATTATTCGCATTCTCCCTCATTCTGTCATTGACGCAGCGACCAGTTTATACGTAGCACTTGCCACAAGACAGGGGCATTTCAGACACCACCCCGGTGGCGCAATACACAAACGGCTTGGCATGTTTTACATGGCAGCCTACATCATTATTATTAGCAAGCGCCAACTAGCACAAGAACAAGTCCTTCTGTTGTATCATGCGTTTCTTGTGAGCCACATAAACTACGTCGCATCGGCGCTCAACTGGCCCCGCTCGGAGGATGCTGATGAGAGAAAGCATCAAACGCATACTGGGAATTCCTATTAGCACAGGGAACCTCCTTGAACTAGGGCTACACAACACCCTCACGGAAGTAATCGGAGCACAAAGAATGGCGCAGACCGTCCGTCCGCCTCTCGTCTTCGAAGGCAGGCAGAAGCATATTAAAGTCCGCAGGTATGGCCATCGACGAGAGTGCCACCATGCTATCTCACACCATTAGGGAGACCTTTCAGGTTAGCCTTTTCCCAACGAATATGTACCCCCCAATAACCTCGGTGATACGAATCTCACGGGACCGCGAAAAATATTCGTATCATCCGAAATTCGTATCACCAGAGAGCATGGAAGATTAGCATGCGACAAAAGAAAGCTGGCGTACATTTTCATGTATTGTTTCTCAGGGCCGTAGCAACGTCAGGAAGAACTCTGAATGATTTTCAGTTAAGTTTTTAGATGTCGGCAATCATACCAGGAACCGTACGTACGCGCGTGTATAATTATCGCACCAGGTGCGTTGTGACCCGCGCGACAGCAGTAGCCCCTTCCAAATTTTTGTATGCTTTTTCGCATGACACTAGGGTACTGCGGCTAAAGTAACAGAAGAAGCGCTTTGACGCAATAGATCAAGGCCACAACATTTCAGAACCACGGTCCTACGTTATGGTTTTGTTATCGCGGAGGTGTTGGGGATGTCTTTTAGGAGATTTACGGCCGTGCCCGAACAAGCGCGACGTCAACAGTCGCGCGTGTTGACGTTGTGGGGCCTGACTCTTTCGCCAAGACCATCCTCGCCTTCTTTCGGTCCTCGTCTACCTTTCATAGGATGTCTGATGCACGAGGCAGGGACGTGTAAACACAATGCGACGACAGCAGTCCGCATCGACGCGTTAGAAAAAATAAGAGCCTCAAAGATTCGCGCACACAATCTCGGAGGCCGTGACGCGTCTCTGAAGGTTTATTCTGACCGTAAGAAAAGTCTTTTTCTTACGGTCAGAATAAACCTTCAGAGACGTCTTTTCGTAAGAAAAGTCTTTTTCTTACGATTAGGCGGTGCGGCGCGCATGCCCGCGCTTGCGATCCCGCGCTCGCACGTGCTTGGCGCGTCTTCCACGACAGTGCGGACAGCACCTCTTCGTATACCTGGGCGGTAGCGTACGTTCGTATCAAACGTCGCGGGTTGAAAATCGGTTCGCAAGAACCGTACTCCATTACATTGCAGTCCAATGGGACTTGGTCGGAACCGAAAAAAAAAATTCGTATCACCCCGAAATTCGTATGAGCTGTGATCGTATCACCGAGGTTTCACTGTATAGTGTGGCTAGGCGCAAGGCACGAGTCCGCTCTCTCATAGACTACGCACAAAAGCTTTGAACTAACTACCTACGTAGATGCTGCCCAGTATGGGCGCACAGATTCATTTGTAGCTGTTGTAGCTGATCCTCATGGAACAATAAGACATCACGGTGGCGGTGGTTGAACAGACTGCCATCGCGCTAGCTATGAACGACCCCTTGCGGCCTTACATCTACACTGTCACGTGATCAGCTATACGAACCTTCCTATCTGGTCGAATCTCAAAAGAAGCGGCGGCTATAATCAAGCAATTCACACTATCGCATGGTTCCCAGCGCACATGGGAATCAATGTAAATCTCAGCAAACCCAACCCGAACGAGCTAGTTCACGACCAAGCGCGAGGTCTAACAGTCCACGATGGTCCCAATACGCTAGACAGTCCGGGTTGGGAGCATAACTCCGACCCATTGCTCTCTTTTCACGAAATAGTGAAACACTATCAGCTTGGGTGCAGGAAATTCCTGCTCCCACACCCAAAGCTCACTAGACCTCAATCTTCCACATTGAGAATGTTAGAAGCGGGATCATTCCCGTCGAATAGTTTAGCCGCTTTGCTCCGGACATTGAGCCACACTGCCCTGAGTGTCATGAAGAGTATTGCTCGTTAGCGCACATGCTCTGGCAATGTTCTGCGTTGCAACATGCCTCTTTTAATAAACAAGAGGACTAGGAGGAAGCCCTGAAAAGCGGCGTTCTGCAGGAACAACTAAGGGCTTTCCAAAGGGCCCGCGAACGGGCGGAGGACCATGGTCTCCCGGCCCCAGCGTGGGCGCGGCCCGCAACTACGACTTTGTAGTTCCTTAGGACCTGAATAACGTTTGTTTACTGACTGACTGATGCGTCAGAATTTATGCAGTCATAAAAAAACTTAATTAAAAAAAACGTGGACCAACAAATTATGCAAAGTGGGTTTCATCAAAAAGGTGTTTGATCTTCGTGGCATCGAGGGACGCTCAGTTGTTCGTCAAACAAAAAGTAACTTTCTAAGCAGGCTTTATATATTCTCTGCTTGTTATGCACGTTATCATTGAATCTGTAAATTGATTTTTTTTATTTCTTAGGCTAACAAAGCCTCAGCGAAGAGACGTAAACTTGGAATCTACACCATGAAAGCGCTGTTGACATTTTGTGAAGACGATTACCGCCGCGTACGAAGCTCAGAAAAAAAAAAAGGCGCACGAACTCTCGAAACAAGAGCAGCGCAGACGTGCAATGCCGCTTCATAAGTTTGTCTTGTGTGCGGGCCGACGGAGCAACGAACCGAATTTCCGGGGGGTTTTAACGTGATTAGCGCGCAAGCGTCACAATGTATTTTTTTTTTCTGCGCGTTTGTGGAAATCTTTTCACGAACAGCCGCCACCTCTTGCGCATGAAACTTAATTTAAGCCGGGCCCTGCTTCCCCTAGAGCTCAGCGTGCGTCGTTACCAAGTTGACGCCTTTAAAGGTGAACATTTGCAGTGATGCTACCGAGGTCTTCTGATTTGGAGCAATTTTTGGAGCGGCAAAAGTTTCATTTTGGAGCACTTTGGAGCAGCAAAATTTCCATTTTGGAGCACTTTGGAGCAGGTAATTTAGCATCTGGGATCACTCTGGAGCAACTAACATCCTAGAGTAGACTGGAGAAGCAAGTTGCATTTACATTCAAGGACCTGAATAATTATTTTGGGGCTCTTGTGAAGAGCTAGAAATATTTCGATTCATTGCAAATCTCAAGGAACCAATCATCTCACAAACACTCTCTATTTCACTCGATGATGCAGAAATGAGGGTGTCATGCGGTTGAGCATTTTGGGACAACTTGTTCAGCGATTATTTTCGTAGCATATAAACACAATACCGGTTCAATAAAATCGTACTTTATGAAATAACATTCTAAATACATGTATGTGGTAATCAGCAGACATTGTAGACAATCGCTGCGACCAGGCCCATAGCCAGGAATTTTTTTCGGGGGGGGAGGGGGGGGCACCTGTTGAAAACCCCGAAAAACACCTATTTTCATCATGCATTCTCGGTAAAACACCCCCCAGCATTCGAAATTCCGGGGGGGGGGGGGGGGGGGGTCTAGCTCCCCCCCCTCCCCTGGCTACAGGCCTGGCTGCGACGTACAACAATGCCTCAACGCTAAAGACTCACACTGTCCCAAATGCATTGCCCTAAGACGACTCCAAGCAGAAAGAGAGGTTCTTTTTCTTCATGATCGATTATATTGCTGGGCGTAACATGATGTCACTTAGCTAGCCTCATAAAGCCAACCTCCTCCGACACTCCTTTCCCTCTCTCTGAGGCCTGGAGCAAGAGCATTCTCACAGTGCTTCTGGACTATCGTTTGCGCATGCGCAGGATTGCCCGGATATGGAGATCCGCTTCAGTCGAGCTTCCGCGAAAGTGTCAAAAAGTTCGTTCAACGGTGGACTGCATGATTTAACAAACTTCGTTGTCCTTTTGCAGTGAAGTTGTATATGGCTAGGGAATTCTGTTTGTACACCGAAAACCCCCTGTAGTGCCCTCTAGAAAACTGGGCAAAAAAAAAAGAAAAAAAATAAAACTCACAGGGAAGGTCCATTCACCTAAGACGACTCGAAGGCGAGAGCCATTTTGTTTTTATTGCGACAGCAATTATATGGACATTCTCGACTTTTGCCGCCGCCTTCATGTTTTGTGTAATGTCCAAATCGATAACATCCCCCCCCGCGCATCGTATGTTTTACACTCGGGTAAAAGCGCGCGAGCGGGGGGCGACGAACGCGGCTGAAGCAGAGATAAAGAGAGCCGGCCTATCTCCGTTGCACGGAGGCCGCATCCGATAACGTCACCGCGCGCGCCAGGCCTGCCATCGATTGCTACTCAAGCAGACAGGAACGCCCCAACCGTCTTCAAAGAGCATGAAATAACGCAAAGGGAGGGGCGGTGGGGGGGTGTTGTGTCGCTAGAGCAGCAACACTGAACTTTGACTTTAAGGCCGCGGTCGCGATCGCTGGCACGCGCTGTTTCGGCAGGCATCACAGACGGCTCGTATACCCGTCTACGTGTTGTGCTCTCAACGCGTACAGACTGTGCGAAAACGCTTCTCTCCCTGGAGCGGCCACTGATCCTTGATCCGCAAGGCGGCAATACCATCGCCGCGCCATTTTGGAGGTCCGTGCATACGCGCCGTTCGTGCTGCACGTACATCGGCGTGCAAGAGGTGTTCCGGAGGTCTCTAGTCATCCAAGTCGCCGTACGGGTCTCGAACACAGCGCGTGCAGAAAGCTTTTCGCGCATGCGGCGGGTGCGCGTACTTTCAAAATGGCGACCACGCCGCTAGCGCTTCTCGCGGATGACGTCAAGCCTTACTTCGTATAACAATACAATTTGTTGGTATCGCATTCACTGCTCCGAGCTTAAGCGAAACTAACAAATTGTATTGTTACACGAAGTAAGGCCAGCAGCTCTTTTGGACCCGATCTCGCGTAACTAAACAGAACGCTGGTTAATGGGAATATGGCCACTCCAGGTGCCGAAGCGGTTTTCATGTTGTCAGTTCTTTAAATACGAAGTAAGCGTAGAGAGCACAGCAAGATTACGAGCAGTCTCACCATGCCTCGAGATAGCGCGCGCCAGCGACTGCGCCCTTCGAGAGACGCAGCCTACCGCCCCCCAAGAACGAAGCAATGAATGCGATTTCCAAAAAAAAAAATAATAATTACAGCGCGAACACCCGGCACATTCGCACACGCACACACGCAGGCACCAAACACGCACCTGGGTGTGCGGGCGTGTGTGAATGTGCCGTGTGTTTGTGCTCTAATTATTTTTTTTGGAAATCACCAACCAACTAGCCCAACAACGAGTTCTTTTATTGTGAATGCGATACCGTGATTTTATGATTTTTTTTTTTTAACCATCAGCTATTGATCCTGGAAAGCGAGGGGCGGAGGTGTAACATTGTATCTATTCCTATGGTGTTACCAGATTTCATTCCGCGATGTCCAGAAATAGACGTGACAAACATTCTGGCGGCACGCGTGCAGTTATTAGTGAAAATTGCTTTATTTGTGTGCAGTGCGACTCTGGAAACGAGCTATCAGCAGCGTTTCTGGAAAGTACAACGTCCGCCGATGAATCGCCGCCACACTTACACGCTACCGATTCGCCAAAACCTCACGAGCCACTGCGGAGAGCATGTTTTGCCGTTGGGCCGACTTGCACGACAGAAGCTGCATCGGCACCGCGCATAGGATCGTGAATTACTTAGGACGCACGCACGACCACTGTTTATTCAGCGGAATAATTCTTAGTACGTGGTTGTGACTTTGGCCGCCCCGAGAACACGCTGCACATGTTTTTACGCGCCGGCGTGGCTATTGCTGGTGATATACCCCCCAAATCCGAGACTTTGGCGCAGTTTGGCGCAATTTCCGTTGATATTATCAGGATGGCGCAGCAAATCTGATTTGGCGCACTTTGGCGCAGTTGGCGCAGGAGTGGAATCACTGCATTTGAGAGACTTCTGTCTGGTTGGGAAGGAGATAACTTTGGGAAAGGGACACCAACCAACTTATTCAATTAAAGTAATAACATAGTTTTACTTTAAAATGAAGAATTCCGACGTTTCGGGTCCAACTCGGACCCTTCTTCAGGGGTTACTGAGTGGCACCAGGGAGCAACAGAGTTTTTGGCGCCTTCTGCTCAAGGCGGGGCGTCACGCTTGTTTTCACCGACGTGCCGTAGCCCAATTGGGGCTACGGCACGTCGGTGAGCGCACTCGTACGGCGACGATCCGGGGAATGAGAGATAGCGGGCGCTCGCCGCCCGGCGCAACCCCGCGCAGCACGCGCAGCCCGCGCAGCAGCCAATCGGAGAGCAGCTGCACCGCCAACGCCATCTAGCGTACCTTCACCCAACCGCCATATTGTACGCATGTCTATGGGACAGCGCCCTCTCGGAAACGAGACGAGAAATGGAGATGACACAGAATGCGTACAGCGCCATCTAGCATATCGTCACCCAACTGCAGTATGCATGCATCTCTATGGGACAGCGCCCTCTATTGTACGATAAGGGAACACAACGGGGTACAGAGGATGGATCGACGATCGACAACCGACCAGGTCTCGCTATAAGGAGCTTCGCCCCTAAAAATGCCGGGGGTGGTGCCACATTGAAATTCCCGCACCAAACGTCGTGACGTCATAGATTTTGATGCCATCTACTAGGTCCTACGCAGCATCAAATGAGTAAAAATAAAGTAAGTTGTGCTTTGAGGGAGCCCTAGACATAACATACCAAATTTCAAATAATTTTGTTGAGCCAAGGTGGCCAAAGTACGAAAGGTGCACTATTAAATTCATGAGGTAACGCACGGAGATTCCACGCGAGATTTAAAATGAAACTTTTCTGTTGATTTTCTTCGGTACTAAGAAACCCGTGATGGTGAAATTCACGACTTTACAGTACTCAGAGTACAATTGATCAATCCAAACCGATTCATAGCTTCACTTTACTGTCCCTTGAAATAGGAAGCTTTCTTTGAGATGACATCGGTTAACTGATCAACAGCAATAGATAGACAAGCAAAATCAACCGGGCAGTTCTGATGAGAGTAAGTGGTCTTCCCTTAAACAAATGATATCAAAGCGCTCATGTAAGCAGCTTGCGTACGAGCGGTTCTTAGAGGACGTTTGGCGCTCTCGTGCGATGCGAAATTGTCTAACATAGAAATATAATAATTGAAAATACGTTTTGAAGTGACTGTTACCTAGTAGCGCACGAAATGACTAGGTGAGAGAGTGACATGGGAAACACAGGCGCATACTGTAGAATATGTTATCTGGAGTCGAATCACCGCCTCTGATAGTCCAAAGAATGACTGGAAGGGGAAGATGGAAGCTTGCGACTCATGTTACTTCATGAAATATATGAGCATGCAACTTACATGCATTTATCTACATAGAAAAAATATTCTACGTAAAACATCCACAAGGATGCTGCATGTACGGTGAATGCACATGGCCTTCGAAGTCACAGGCATTAATTGTTTGTTGACCACGTGGGTCGATGAAATCGCGGATATATACTTAAAGAACATCAGACCTGTACAAGAGGCTGTCACCTGAATCATTGTTTCTTGTGACAGAGGAGTGATGCTGCACAGTGACTGTTTCAGACGATAATGGCCAACTGTGGATATGGCGTCTGTTTTCATTGTTCCTTTTTCTGTCTCCACCTTTTTTTTTTGTTCACCTTCCTCTGCCGTAGTTTGCCCGTGAAACCTACACCGAATCTTTATTCTGGTTAAGGTTCCAGCATTTTCTCTTTCTCACACCTCTCTCTCCGTAGAACACGGAAAGCTATATTACTTGAGAAGCTGCTACTGCTCTCTACCGAAAATGAATATTTATATTGCGAGCTCCAGTACCATGCAAAAGTTGGACTTTGATGCAGAAAATATTGGCATCGATATAGCAACGCCCCACCCCAACCCCCTAGTGTATTTGGACACGAAGACAAAAAGGCGTGCAGCCAACCGCGGAAAAAACAATGATACAGTTCCTGATGTCGAGCCATGTCGGTGCGGGGGTGCTGTATAATGGTGGCGATATCATCTTATGCACGTACGGATCAAGGACAAAAGACTATGGAGCGGGAGTGGTGTCAGCGCCGAGAGGTGTTAATGTCGCGATGACATACCCACTTGCGTGACAAGTAGAGAACCTCTCTGTAGTCGGAGACGTAGATCCGCCACTTTGGAAAGCTAGTCTTCAGATCCGGATTGAGCCACGTGCCTTGTACTGTGAGTGATTCTTAAGAGGGAAGAAAGAGGAAATTGAGGGAAAATGGGGGGAAGAGTGCTCGATAACTGTCTCTGTAAAGGACACCTCAACCAAAACACTCGTGGGGGGGTGGGGAATGAAGGAGATAGGAAGAGAGAAGAGGATGGAAGGAGAAAGAAGGTTTACGGGTTCGGGCGGCTTATAAAAGCCGCTCGATCAGGTTCGCGTCCTGTAGGAAGGAGATCAGGGCCGCTAGAGCGGCGCGGCGGCGATCCTCGCAGCCGGAGGGGAACAGGAAGTCCTGTAGGGACACACAGGGCAGACCGTGGCGGCGGTACTCAGTTGTGAGCCGCCTCCGAGCGTCGACAAGGGCTGGGCACTCACAGAGGAGATGTGAAACTGTTTCTACCGCGCCGCAGTCCACACAGTTCGGTGCAGCCGCGCCGCGGAGACGATGCTTGCGTTCTGCTGGCCACGCCGAACCGGTTCTCAGGGTGAGGAGGAACGCACGAATTGTTCGGAGAAGCAAGCGGCTGTTGAGGCGTTCAAAGCTGCGAATAGCATACTTGCGCAATATTTTCGAAACTAACTCGAAGGCTTCAAACAGATAATGCAGAGAAAGAGGGATGGGAGGGAGAGATGAGGAGAGATGGGATGAGGTGAGATTGGAATTTCGATAAGGGCAGCCAGAATAGAGGCTTCTTGTTTGCTACCCTGCATAGTGGCACGGAGGCTTGAAAAACTGAAAGATATCGTAATTAGCATGTACACCAAAATATTCTTAAATAAGCTATGCCAATACGATTGTACAAAATTCGTATACCAATTGCATGAAGAAAATTGAAGGACGCTTTGTAACTTCCCAAGTGTGTTCGGCGAAAGCCTGTGCCGATTGAGAGGGGGTCGGTCAGAATGAAACGCGAGGTGCGCGTCTCCCTTCTTGCATGAATAAGCGAATTAAGGCCGGGCTACAGGGGAGACGCGTGCGCGCGGGAGCCATCCGACTAACACGACTGCTGCAACGAGACGTCTGATGAAGGAGCTTTGCCGCGCGCGCCGCTGTGCCATCACGTGATTGCTGAGAGAGAGTAAGGGGGAGAGGCCACAGCTGTGGCGGCGCAACTGTTGCTATGCGCGGCTGTGCCATCACGTGATTGCTGAGAGAGTGTGAGGGGGGAGAGGCCACAGTTGGCACTGTTACAGGGCGCGGACGGATGGACGGACGGACGTGAATATGAGCCATTAAACGCTTTCGCCTTAAAATTTGTATACCAATCTAGACATGCTCTTAGAGTACAAGAAGGTAAAACGAAAGCACTCATAACATGGTGATTTTAGCGCTAAAAAAGACGAACACATGTGAGAGACAGGACAGGCGCTACTAAAAACTGGTTTATTGCAAAGGTTGCAATGAAATATATAGCACAATGGCGCGCAGACGCAGCGAGCGCTTAACAAGGCAACACCACTTATCAGGCTACAGGCGTGTCATATCGAAAAACCTAATTTCGTCTTTATACAAGCAGATAGACGTGTCACTAACACAGTTACTTCCTTTTTTCTTTATATGGTACGCTCCCAAAGTTCACGAGCTGATTTGTTCCGGCTTCTACCTAGAATCTTGGCCTCGCGAAATAACGGCTCACACGTGCATTTGCGGCAGTGGGACGAAAGATGGGCACCGTCTACTTTCTTAAGATTTTGCGCATGCTCCCTCTCACATGTGTTCGTCTTGTTTAGCGCTAAAGTCACCATGTTATGTAATCACCAACTCGCCCAACAACAAGTTCTCTGAAAGTACTCATATTTTTTACATGTCCCTGAAGATCGGTAACATGGCTGAAAGGTAAAATTCACATCGCTACAGTGCAAGTAAACGAGAACGTGAGACTGAAAACGCGAAGGGGTTGCTAAATCTATCACTTTACGAAAACAACTTGTTTGCTTATTTGGAATCAACATGTTTGCACAGCGCAAGGAAGACGAGGACGTAGGGAGGACACAACACGGGCGCTGTTGTTGGAGTTGTAGTAGTAGCAGTAGTAGTAGTAGTAGTACTAGTAGTAGTAGTAGTAGTAGTAGTAGTAGTAGTAAAGCACCATCTAGTCGTAGGCGACCCCCGGTGACAACATGAATGTACGACAGTCAGCACGACTAAGTGTTGTTTCAGCTTTCCTGTGACTACAAGCACCACAATCTTACCCTCAATTTTGCCTAACATTAATATTTTCTCCATTGAACTAGTAACTCGCATGGCTTCAACAAAATAAGAAAGCTTTAGTTTCATCACCTTTGTTTTGAAAGGACATTCAGCATTCCTCTCTCTTTTAACCGACATAGTTTATTTTATGGTTCATGAGATTCTCAGAATTGTACAACACATTAGTTCAAATGAATAAAGCTTTTTTTCTTTCATACTTCCACCAGTTTCCCGACTCACCCTCATACATCCCTACGAGAAAGACTGCACATACCAGACGAATCTTATTTTTGAGGCTGACGTCTATTTCTTTCGTAACCTTTCACAGTCCACGCACTGCTATCGTTCCTAACAATTTCTTGCTTTATTTTTTCTCCTAGAGCTGTCGTCATCATATGTTCTGGATGTTGAGGAAACGTACTGTTCCGCATCTAACGTCGTTATATGACTGAATGCGGTATGCTTCACTTGTCGTCCTCAATTTAGTCAATTAAATAGTTAAGCAAGGATCCTCCTAAGTGCTTTCTTCTTTTTCCTTAAAAATGACTGTGTTTATGTCTTGTATCTTTTCTTCTCTGTTACAAGTGATGTGTCGTCTGCATATCGCAAGCCTTTTTTCCTTGAGCTTTTATTTTACAGCCAAGTTATCAGCGTTGTACTTTCTGTGGTGTGTCAAATAAACAAGTACGTATGTTGACAAAATACAACCTTATCTTATTCCTTGTTGGACTTCAAACGCATCCGTGTCAGAAACATTTAGTCTAACAAGAGCACCTTGTCCTATTTACAGATCTCTTAGTAAAATTGTAAGGTGCTAATTTTCCTAAAATGCCTAGTTCTGAGTGATCAACATTTAGTCTAACAAGAGCACTTTTTCCTATTTGCAGATCTCTTAGTAAAATTGTAAGGTGCTAATTTTCCTAAAATGCCTAGTTCTGAGTGATCAACGGAGTCAAGCCCATCGCTATAATCCATGAAACAAAAAACTCCGAAGCTTTTGGTTTTTTTTACAGGATTACATCAACTATGTCGTACTATATCTCGTACCGCGTCTTTCCCTGAAACCTGCTTGGTTTGTCATCGTGTCCTTCTCCATGGAAAGTTCTAGCTTTTCTGTAATTCTTCGAGGGATATTCTGCGAATACGAGATATTAGGGCTATCGTTATGTAGTTTAAGCATTCTTCGGAGTCGCGTTGTTTGGGTAGTGGTTTAAAAAGAGAGATAACTTTCCTTCTACAGGCCGTCCTGCTGTATTCAAAATTTATTTGCTTATTTAGCGGTGAACCCTGTAGGTTCTGGACCAAATGCCTTGACGTATTCTATAGTAATATATAGCCCGCTTGTTTCCCGGTAGGTAGCTGTTTACAGGCCATCTTAATTCATCTTCGAAATGCATTGGTTCATACTCGAAGTCTACGCAAAGTTCTTCGTCAGTTTGCTCGATAAAACACGGGACATCTAATTTTGAAATTTATGGCGATTGTTAAATTTTCTTACAACTGCACGTTTCTTCATTTCTTTTTTTTAATATCAATGTTTCACCCACTAGCGACAATGCCCTTCCTCACTTTTTGTCGGCGTTAAAATTTGATGTGCCATGCCAACGCCACGCCGTGAAGCCTGCTATTGCGTTGGTGTTGCGTATTAAAACAAATTTTAACTCATTCATTCATACAATCAAGCTAAGTAACATTTATTGAAGGCTTCATCTCGTAATGATGAGAATCGGTTATTTACCGTTACGCAGCAATTAATTTTTTTTATATTCCTGTAAAGCGTACTTTACAACAATAAGTCTAACATTGCGGCAAAGCATCACAATAAAAGTTTTGAACAACGTTGTATGTGATCTTTATGCACTCTTAACGGGAAGAATGGGAGGGCCTCATTTTGAATTTCCTGATAAGTGGGATAGATTAACGCGGGCAGATAAAGAGCAGACAAACCTTGAGATTTTTTTTATAGCTGCGGAAGTGCTTCCGCGCGTCTAAAAATGTACAAACTAGCTAGAACACACTACTCTGTCGAAAATTTCAAAGTAACAAACATTGTCTAGGTTTTTTCTGAAATCATACAGAAAAACACGAAAAAAGAAGAATCCTCTTTCGAGTGGTTTCGCAATGATGCATTTTCTTTCACTCTCGTTTAGCTCTTACTGCGAGAAGGAATCGTTGCACTAGTTCGACCATACCAGCTACGTCATTGTGACTTTTGTGGAGTGCTCCATGTGCAATAACTATTCTTATGAATAATGTTAGTTAACTGTTGTACGCAATCTGAGTTGTCGCCGAGCGCTTATAACTAGGATTGCTTCTAACTGAGCAAACACGCTTTCTTCTATGACTGGACTATAAAACACGATTGCGATTTCTTCAAAAGCATAAGCACTCTAATTATTAAGGTGAAAGCCTTTAATGTCTCATGCTCACGTCTGTCCGTCCGTCCCTCCGTCCGTGCCCTGGCACGTAGCCAGGTGGCCGCCGGGGGGGCACCAACGGACGCTGGTCGCGTCGGTCGCGCCTCACGTCGGACTCTACAGCGCTCGCGCTTTGCTGCCTGGTTTGGCCTATATATTCCTTCCCGGGCAGTGTTTCAACGACAGGGCCATACAACACCGTCTCAATGTAAAAAATGGCTTTGGCAGCCTGATGACAACGCATTGCAAGGTGTGTGGATGCTACCCCAAGTTCCCTGAAGGGAAGTTTATAGGCAGAGCAAAAGAAAAGACGGAGAGAGAAGCATAGGTGGGCGCACTCACTTATGAGTCGACTCACTCAGACTCACTCAGACTCAGATCGAGCTGTGAGTCTGAGTTTGAGTGAATCCGGGTGAGTAATAGTTTGATGAGTTTGGAGTTCGAGTGAGTCCGGTGTAAAAAAACAAAATCGTGAGTGTGAGTCCGAGTGAGTTCTGCTGAGGAATCTTTTGCTGAGTTTGAGTCCGAGTGAGTCCAAAGCGTAAGATATAATCCTTGAGTGAGTCTGAGTGAGTTCCACTTTTTCTGCCGACCTATGATCACATAGATAGATTTAGATTCGAAGTTTATTGCCACATAGGTACAAAACACGTATAAACAGCAAGGATGGTGGGATAAAAGTTGCGTATAGGCAGCTCGACGGGTCCCACTTCGGAGTGACCGGTGACTCCTTGCAACACACGACTAAGCCTGACGTCTTGAGCAGCTCCATCGCCGACACGTTAACTACTCCTCAGCGCGCCCAGCTCCTACACCTCCTCGACAGATTCCGTTCGTCCTTTGACTGCCAGCATGCTTCCCTCGGCCGTACGTCAGCTGTGAGTCACCGCATCTACACGGGTACCAATGCGCCACTGCGACAAAGACCGTATCGTGTGTCTGTGACAGAGCGACAGGTTAGTGACAGAGCGACAGGTTATCGATGAAAAAGTAGCTGACATGCTCAAGCGGGGCGTCATCCAGCCTTCGAATAGCCCACGGGCATCTCCAGTTGTCCTCGTCAAAAAGGATGCTTTGATTCGCTTCTGTGTTGATTACCGTCGTCTTAACAAGATCACCCGAAAGACGTGCACCCCTTACCGAGAATTGACGATGCCCTTGATTGCCTTCAAGGCACGGAGTTCTTCTCTTCTATTGACTTACGGAGCTGCTATTGGCAAGTCCCCGTGGTGCCTTACGACCAACCTAAACGGCCTTCATCACACCTGATGGCCTTTATGAATTCCGTGTTATGCCTTTCGGTCTCTGCAACGCACCCGCAACATTCGAGCGCATGATGGACAATCTTTTGAGAGGTCTCAAGTGGAAAACGTGCCTGTGCTACTTAGATTCTTGCACTTTTTCTAGTGTCCCTATTTTCTGTATTCTTACAATGTATGCCTTTAGTTGTTCTTCATTGCTTTTTTACCTAGATTATTGCTGCAATTTTGTGTTTGTTGTAAGGTGTTTTTAAACAGATATAATATAGCTCTGAAGCTACCATGTCATTGATTTTGTATAAAGATTCATAGTCATATTAACTGCACCTCTGCTCCTGACATGTAATAAAATGTTCATGTAATAGATAGGACCAGTAACTAGCCATACACGCTAATGGTCCAAATACTTTTGTAACCATTTTTTGTATTAACTTGATCGAGCAAACACTGATTGATTGATTGATTGATTGCTACTTAGATGACATTGTTGTATTTTCACCAGATTTTCCCACGGACCTCAGTAGGCTAGAGGAAGTACTGCAGTGCCTAAGTGACGCCGGCCTTCAGCTAAACCTGAAGAAATGCCGCTTTGGCGCAAGTCAGCTCACCATCCTTAGCTATGTCGTCTCCAAAGACGGTATTCTTCCCGACACCGCCAAGCTCCGGGCAGTTGCTGACTTTCCTAAATCTGCGTCTCTAAAAGAACTTCGCAGAGCTCATACTTTCGCCGCTTCATTCGGAATTTTGCTACCATCACAGCTCCCTTGAACAAGCTCCTACGGAGCGACTCGAAAAGTTACGCTTGGTCACCCGCTTGAGACGATGCCTTTCAAGAGTTGCGCCGTCTCCTCACCTCACCGCCAATCCTGCGTCACTTCGACGCTAATGCTCCGACTGAGGTACACACCGATGCCAGCTGTGCTGGACTCGACGCCGTGCTTGCGCAGCGCAAATCTGGATACCCGGAGTACGTCGTCGCATACGCGAGCCGCAGCCTCACTATAGCAGAGAATTATGCTGCCACGGAGAAGGAATGTTTGGGCGTAATTTGGGCTCCCGGCAAATTTAGGCCTTACCTATACGGCCGCCCCTTCGACGTAGCCACAGACCACCATGCGCTTTGTTGGCTATCCACGTTGAAGGACCCCACCGGCCGATTAGCTCGCTGGGCTATGCGGTTGCAAGATTTCGACATGCGCGTCGTCTACAGGTCTGGCCGCCGCCACACCGATGCCGACGCCCCATCACGCTCACCTTTGGCAACCGAGAGCACTGCCTGCCCATCTGCCGTGGACGAAGTACTTTCGTTCCCAGCTGGCTGTGACATGGCGCCTGAGGAACGCAAAGATGCCTGGATCAGCCATATCCTCCGTTTCCTTTCCAACCCGTCGACTTTTCCTTCAGCGTCTCGAGCATTGCGTCGTCAAGCGGCTCACTTTGAGATTCGCGATGGCCTCCCCTATCGCAGGAACTACAAGTCTGACGGCCGCTAGTGGCTGCTCGTCATACCTCTACATCTTCACGCTGAAATATGTTCAGCCTTCTACGCTGACCCACAATGTGCTCATGCGGGCGTCTTCAAAACATACACCCGACTTTCCTCGAGGTTTTATTGGAGAGGCATGTACATCTTTGTGCGCAAATACATTAGGTCATGCCCACAGTGCCAATGACGCAAAGCTCCTCCCCAGCAGGCCTCTGGTCCGATCCAGCCAATCCCGTGCCCGGCCAGGCCCTCCGACCGCATAGGCAACTAGACATGTATGGACCGCTTCCATTCACGGCTTCTGGAAACCGCTGGGTAGTCGTCGCCGTCGACCACTTGACGCAATACGCAGAAACAACCACTCTACCTGCTGCCACGGCCCGTGACATAGCATCTTTCCTCGTGCGGAACTTCATTCTCTCCGCCACGGCGCACCACGCGAACTTCTGAGCGATAGAGGACGTCTGTTCCTTTCCGAAGTTGTGAACGCACTCCTTGCCGAATGTCGCATCGTTCATCGCACGGCTACCGCCTACCATCATCAAACTAATGGTTTGACGGAGAGATTCAACCACACCCTTGACGACATGATCTGTTAAGTACGTTGCCCCCCAATCACTCCGATTAGGACCTAATTTTGCCCTTCGTGACGTATGCCTACAACACGGCTCCACAGGCGACTACAGGCTTTTTGCCTGTAGTTGCCTGTGGCCGAGAACCTTCGAGAACCTTCGACCACACTCGACACCATTCTGCCGTACCGACCCGATTCATCCGAACCTACGCCCATCTCTCAAGTTGCCCGCCGCGCCGAGGAGTGCCGACAGCTCGCCCGCTCGTTCACGACCGTAGACCAATGAAAACAAAAGTCTCGTCATGACGATGACCACCCATCCAATGATCCTCACTTTCCTCCGGATTACCTTGTGTGGCTTTGGGTTCCAGCTGTCCCCACTGGCCTCTCATCCAAGCTTGCTTCGAAATATCAAGAACCCTACCGTGTTGTCGCCCAGACGTCACCTGTAAAGCATCGTCGAACCAGTTACACCGCCTACAGACCAACGCTTTCGTGGTCGTGAAACCGTCCACGTACAGCGTCTGTAGGCCTGCTACGATCAGCTTGTACTGTGCTCCCCATGAGTCACCAGGATGGCTCCTTTTCCGACGGGGGGACGATTGTAGTGAAAAGGAATGTCCAGCGCTGCAGCCACATCGCCAGCTATGCACGAGGCACGAGCTGGAGCTGCCTAGCCTGTGGTTGCTGCAATGCTGCCTGCGCCTGACCAGCTGTTGCCACTACTGTTCGGACGAAACCACCGCTTTCGGCCCCGTGTTTTCATTATATAATTTTTACGTACAGTTCTGAAACTGAGCAAATAAGTCGCCAAACTGCGATACAAGTGCACAAAATTTCGCCGACCTTGGCCTGCAAAAAAATGTTTGATTAAAACAAGTAAGAAGAGATGCTATTGGAAAGTTTGTCTCCAGCCTCTAGTGCTTAAGAAACGTTAGAAAACGACGAGCAAGTTTGTTTCATCAGAAAAAAACTTCCGCGCACCGAGATTAATGCTCCATTTTTTCACTGCTGCGAGAGGCGCGGCGCGTTCGTTTCTTCACGCACACATACCTTGCGGGCACGGCACTCACCGAAACATGACTTTAAAAACTAGCAGATCCCACGCATTGTGGAAATCTATGCAATGCGGAACAGCCAGCAAGGAGCAAACCATGCTGTACATAACATGCATGTCATGATTTACATGTTAGGACCTGCCATTGATGCTCTTCATACAGTCACGTCACGCAATACCAATTTTGATGTATATCAAGCTAGCGAATGCCCGCGAGCGAGCCATGAGCGTGGCATGCAAGTCATGTTGCACATGACATGTCACGATTTCACTATTACCACTTGTCATTTATGTTCGTCATGCAGTCACGTGACACAATACCAAGTTTGATGTCTATCAAGCTATGGAAACGGCTGTCAACGCACCATGAGCGTGGCATGCAAGTCATGTTGCACATGACATGCCGTGATTTTCCTATTACCATTTGCCATTTATGTTAGTCATGCAGTCACGTCACACAATACCCAAATTTGGTGTATATCAAGTAAACGAAACGGCTGCGAGTGGTGTATACCAAGCAAGCGAAACGGCCGCGAGCGTACCATAAACGTGGCATGGAAGTCATGTTACACATGACATGTCACGATTTCCCTATTACCACTTGTCATTTATGTTCGTCATGCAGTCACGTCACTCAATACCAAATTTGGTGTATATCAAGTAAACGAAACGGCTGCGAGTGAGCCATGAGCGTGGCATGCAAGTCATGTTGCACATGACATATCACGATTCCCGTATTACCACTTGTCATTTATGTTCGTCATGCAGTCACGTGACACAATAACAAGTTTGGTGTCTATCAAGCTATCGAAACGGCTGTCAATGCACCATGAGCGTGGCATGTAAATCATGTTGTACATGACATGCACGTCATGAGTTTCATATTACCACTTGTTATTTATGTTGGTCATACAGAAATGACTCATCATACCAATTTTTAGATATATGAAGTTAAAGAAACGGCCGCCGGAGCACCACGGCCATGGCGTGTAAATCATAGCGTGCATACAAGTTCGTCATGATTTTCATTATATGACCAGTCGTTCGTGTTCTTCATACCATCATGTTGTGCCCTACCAAGTTTGGTATAATACGCCTCATCTGTCTGGGACCCGCACAACTCTACATTAACACAAAGCATCGAGGCAGTGCAAAATCGCTCAGTTTCATCTAACTTTATTTTCATCTAACTATGATCGCAACGCCAGTGTCACAAACATGAAAGCTGCTCTTAATCTACCTTCCCTAGCAGAACGTAGAAAGCAATCACGCATCTGCCCTTTTCACAAAATGTACTACCATAACGCCACTCTTCGTTCCCTGTTCATACGCCCACCTCCATTTCGCTCACGCCGACTTGATCATCATCATAAGGTTGGCATACCATTTTTTTCAACTACTGGAGGCTCGCAATCATTTCTTCCCAGGACAGCAGGTGACTGGAATCACTTACCAGCCTTTATAACTGATATAACAGATACAACTGCTTTTAAAAATGTCTTATCCAGCGTACTGTAACACTACATGTTTGTTTGTTTCTTCAACGCCTTGTACTTTTCCAAATTTTTGTATTTATTTTGTATAATGCTTCCACTTTTACTTTTACCTTCTTGCTGTTATTGTTCATGCTTTTTTGTTTGCTATGTACACCCCCCTCCCCCTCTGTAATGTATTTATACCCTGAGGGTACTATAAATAAATAAATAAATAAATAAATAAATAAATAAATAAATAAATAAATCCCATTAACGATACGGTCTGGAGAGCACAAAGTCGTAGGCGGCTAGATAGATAGATAGATAGAGTCCGTTGCTGGAATACGCATGTCCGATATGGAATCCATACACCCAGAATAAGAAAGGGAAAATAGACAACCACCCGTTTGTAGCACGAAGCCACAAGGAAATCCATACGGATTTCTCAGAAAGAAAAGCTTCTTAGTTGCCGAAAAATTCGTCCTGGTCCGGGGTTCGAACCCGGAACCAAAGCCTTTCCGGGGCGGTCGCTCTACCAACTGAGCTAACCAGGAAGCTAGCAATTGGCAGCGCGAGGGCGAATTCATCGACAACTCTAAGCACATGGACACAAGTAATGGAAATGAGTTCTGCGGAGACCCGCAAAGGTGGCGGAAGGGTTAAGAAAGGAAAAATAGACAACCACCCGTTTGTAGCACGAAGCCACAGGCTTCGTGCTACAAACGGGTGGTTGTTTATTTTCCACTGAAAGGAAAACTTGTTGATTTGATTCAATAAACAATTACAGGAGCGACAAAAACGTTAAATGAGCAAATCACCTGATCAGGGCTTATGAGCAACAATGAGACGTATCTGATACGTGTGTGAGCCATGCTTCAGAAAACTGTTCACGGAAACGAAGCTTAGGTACCTCAAGAATCATTTTCTTGCAATTATGGCCTTGTTAACAACGAGGCTGTTGCAGCTCGCCGTAGTTTGTGCAAATTTGCAGAAAACTTCACAGGTTGATGCCAGAGGAATTGGTTAAGCCTCACTACCGAGTACAGCAGGTGTGAGCGTTGAAGGAAAACTCTGCTCGGTGGACCACGTGAAACACGTGGAAGAGAGAAGGAAAGAGAGAGAAAAAACAAAAAGAAAGAGACAGAAAGAAAGAGAAAGCGTAAAATAGCGACAAATGAAGGGAATAAAGGCACAAAAAGATGGAAAGATAAAGAAAGACATAGAATGAGAGAGAAAGGCATGGAAAGAAACCGACACCAAAAAGGGATAGCAAGAACAGAGAGCAAGACAGAAAGAGGAAGACAGAGAGAAACGGAAACAATGAAAGAGAGAGAAAGAAGCAGAGAGAAAGAAAGATCGAAAAAAAAGAAAGGTAGAAAGACGGAGAAGGACACGGAAAGAGAGAGAAAGATACAGAAACAGATAAAAAAATATTGGGAAAACAGCGAGCAAAACAGAACGAGAAAGAAGAGATAAATAAAGAGAAACAATCAATGAGACTGCGAAGCAGAGAGAGAAACAAGGAAACCCGCCCAGCTGCGCTGTTCTTTCAGGCTTGGTACCACCAGTGAGAAGCTAGCATAACTTTTTTTGTATATGAGCCGCACAGTCCAATTATAACGTGGCGTAGTCTCATGTAAAATAAAAGGAGGCAAGAATGGCTGTGAGGAGCGATATACGCCTAATTGTTTCATGCATGACAGCGCACATTCTAAGAGAAGCGACAAATTCTGTTGCGATGTTGAAGACTAGGCGAAAGCATCACGAGGCTTCACGTAGTCCCAGCGAAAGGCTCAAGGAGCCGTGAATTACGCTTTGATGTTGATGTCAACGTAGTTAGACAATGTAAAACGGTGAAATTTAATGGAAGAAAATGAAGTACTTTTTAGACTATTATGCAGGTTATCATTTTCGACGTTTGAACAGTCTGTCTGCCCTCTGTGCGTGGGGCATTTCACTAGTGCATTAAACAGGTGTTCTTCGAATGATTCTGGTACAGGTCATTAGGAAAGAAGCAATAGTTTGTGACTGTGCAGAAATACTCTCCATAAAAACTGGAGCATGAAAGCGCAAGAACATCTTCAGTGTTGCTTAGTGCTACCGCCGGAAGACAGAAGTTAAAAATGAAAGAGTTCCATATATGATAAGGAATTGAACAAATTTATTGCATTGAAGTCGCAGTATATGCCCTCCTGTCTACAGGGATCCATTGGTGGGCTAGTTGGTACATGTCCTGATATATACAAAGTATGTGCAGCGCAAAGAAACGAATACAAGGGAAGACACATAAACGACATAGACTGGCGCTGCCTTCCAACTACATTTATTGAAAATAACGAAGCCCGCTTCTATACGTGCGCAAATGTTATCAACAACTCAAGACGCATCGTGGGTGAGCATACAAAAACAGCATCTTTTGGTCACTTAGATACACACTTGGCGTATACCAGATTTTCTAATGTGAGCTGCCTGTATTATTTCTCTTTCTGTTCTTGTGTTTGCGCGCTTGACAAAGGTCGCGTGATCAAAGTGTGGAGTGCATTTACACTTGTTGCAATGATCTGCAAGATGTCCACCTGCATTGCTTCTCCCAGTAAAAAAAAAGTGCTCACATGCTCTGATACAAAAACATCGGCCCGTCTACTCAATGTACTCTTTTCCGCAGCTGAGTGTTATCTTGTATACCACGTGAGTTGCAAAATCGGTGTAACGATGAGCATGCTTCTTTGTGGAAAATTTCTTCTTTTCTGTGTTCAGCTTAGGGCAAACCTGAGATAACTTACATGGCGCTAAAAACACCACTTTGACGTCATACCTGTGGGCGACCTTTTTAAGATTGTGGGAATATCTGTGGATGTATGGCATCACCTGCGGTCTTCGTCTACCTCTTTCTTTTTTTCTGGTCAGGTTCCTTTTTCTTTATGCCCTGTAAAACTGATTAACAGAGAGCATTGAAAAGCGATGAGGGAAAGCCCGCAGCGTGTAAACGTTGCAACTGATTATTCAGACTATCTGAAGTGGGGCGTAGGCAGCTTTTTGCTATTGCGGATTTCACACATGACATCGCAATCCCCCCTTTTAACAAGTTTATTGTGCGCGCTGTCATAGGGCAGAAGGCTCTTCTTTGTCCTGGGGTTATACATATAGCAAACATGGTCATTGTTGGAGGTTAGCTTGAGATCTGAAAATTGCATGCTGTTGTGACTTGGCCTCTCACAGGTAAAAGTTAGACCACGTGATTCGGTGGTGAAAACACTAGCGATCATCCCGATGATATTCTCAAATTCTGTGGAACTCAAACCGGGTAAAACTACTAAGTAGTCGTCTACATATCTACATATACTAATCGAATTCCAAGCCAGCAACCCAAGCATTTACACTCCCGTCAACAGACTAATTTATTTATTTATTTATTTATTTATTTATTTATTTATTTATTTATTTATTTATTTATTTACAAATACTGCATGCCCTATTCGGGCCCAAGCAGGAGTGGGTACATAAATGTCAATGGCAATATCAGAAACGATTAAAAAAATATAGTACACAGTACAATAAATACGATAATAATCAACATCAATCAGGAACGTAATTAATATATAGCAATAATACAATACAAGGCACAAAAACTACAAAAAAATTCTCAGCATCAATGAGGAACGTGAATAAGGTAGAGCAACATTTTAAAAATCAAGGGAAATTTCATTGACGAGAACGAAACAAACAGGGAAAATAGTAGTGTAATTAGTGTGCACGTCTTCTTGAATTTGTTGCGACTCTACCTTGATTCCCTGTTTGTTTCGTTCGCGGTAAAGGTGTTTTTACAGAAATCGGGGATTTGCATAGCATCTTGTTTAGCTCCCGCACTATGTGACATTTTTCTTGCAAAGGGCGATAGAATTCTGCACAATGAGCTTAGCAGCTTTGAAGCAGTAAAATGTTTCCGTTATGTTGATGACTTTTTAGTATGTTTCCCTTTTCATCAATTTCCAGAGCAAAATGAATCGAAATGTGTCGAGGTGTTTGCAAGAGCGCACCCGGGATTAGAGTTTACAGTTGAAATGCCAGATAAGGGATGCCTGCAGTTTTTAGACATTTCATTAACTTTTTGTGCAGGACATACATGTTGGGAGTATAAACCGAGAAGTGAAAAGAGTTTGCTCCCTTACGATTCGGGACACTCAAAATTAGTTAAGCGGGCCATAGCCAGCTCCAACGTCAACCAGTCTATTCGAAAGTCATGCCCCCCATACCATCAAGAACAGTATGATGCGTCAAGTCTCTAGACTCAGAGACAGTGGTTACCCCCCTTCTATGATAGCGTCTGTCGCTGAAAAGATTTTGAAGGGCCTGAACGGCGGAAAGGATGCAGCCAAAAACACCGATGAAGGTAGGAAGAAGGTGACAGTGTTACCCTACATGCATAAAATTTCGCACGGCCTAAAAAAGATAGCTGAAAAGCGCGGCACAACAGTTGTGTTTTCAGCTCCTTTGAAATTGAAAGGGCTCTGCAAAAAAGTTAATTCCGAAAAAGAAAAACCATCTGGCAACAGCTGCAGGATAAGGCATTCTAACCGGTATGTGGATTGTGTGGACAACGTAGTTTATAAGATCCCCCTTACGTGCGAAAGATCATATATTGGACAGACGGGACGATGCTTAAACATCAGATTAAGAGAACATAGATACGCGACTGAAATGCTACAGTCTCCAGGGCACTTAGCAGCGCACTGCGCACGTTGCGGGTGTAAGCCTATGTTCAGCGATACCAAGGTTTTGGAACACAGCAAATCGAAAAAAGGGCGAGAAATCATGGAGGCCTACTTCATGCAAAAAAATGATCATTCAACATACGTAAGCTCCCCTTCTGTGGTTCTGGGAAACCCCGCTTTTAATTTCATAGACAACCATCACGTCAATCCACACGCGTCTTCATGAAATCTTTAGATTTGCACAGGTCACCCTCACTCAATTTTTTTTACGCTTTTTCATGTTCTACGTCATGTCTGTATCTGCCTCTCACCCTTTCATGTCTGTGTATATATTGACGTGCTTTGATCGCAAATAAACAGTGGCAAGTTTGCGCACTTCTGTGTTCTCGTGTCGTCCCCCCTGTTACATTTTTAGCGCAGCAAAAGAACGATGTGGAAGAAACTTAATTATATTGGCGCATTACTGGACATTTCAATTTGAATATCTGAAGGGCAGCATCCTGACTTCGTCTTTGAAGACCGACGTTGAAAAGTGCCAAATGTGTTAGACTTGAAATAGACGAGCGCGAAAGTTGCATTTAGACATGTATGTAGTAAGGCCGGCGGTCTCTAAAAAAATTGTCTAGGAGCGTTTATGTAGATTGCTTTACCTACGTATAACCTGCTGTCGGAAATGTTAAATTCGTTTGATATATGTAGCTCGATAGGAGCTTTAAATTGCTGACTTTGCTTCTCCTCAGGATTATCCGACACTATATATTTATTAAAACCTCAAAATGTAACGTTAATATAACGACACGTTCCAATTTTCGAAAGGTAACTGTAACGAGTTCCTTTTTCATTTGAGAAACTTGTAACGGGAACTCGTTCCGAAATTAAGCAGGAACGAGGAACGAGCTTTCGTTCCTGTTTTAGAGGAACGTGTACAACACTGGCACCAAGGTGGTGACGTGTGGAGGCCGCAGGATGAGGGTTCCCACACTCGGACAACCGGGCGCATCAAAGTGCCGCCGCTCGCCACGCAAATTAGCGGGACGGGTTGTCATTCGCGGCGACGCCGCCGCCTCTTCGAAGAGTATGTCGCGACCGAAAGCCGTTGTGGTCGCATTGTCGAACACCCTGCAGCGTCGGACTGCATGGCGCCTCACTTCCCGGCTCGGAAGGACAATAAAAGGCTGTCAGCAGGCCAGCATTCCTTCAGCGACTTGTTTGATGAATAGAGAACGCCGTTCCTCCGTGGGCCCAGGCGCCGATCGTAACACTACGAAGCCACCCTCCTTATCAGCCCTTAGTGCTACCAGCCCATAGTTGTGTGAGTAAATTAACCACATTTATTACTGCTGGTGTTTTAATATCAGAGCACGTGAGCATGTCTTTACTGTAAGAAACAATTCAGGTGGACATCTTGAAGATCACAGCAACAAGTGTAAATGCACTCCACACTTTGATTACGCGACCTTTGTCAAGCGTGCAAAAAAAAAAAATTAGCCGCGTATCTGCGTGCTTCGCTGCAAATGTCGTCGAAAGACGATAGTCTTGTGCCGTCCGTACTACTATGTTTTGCCTTGCCTTAGACAGCGCCTACTCTAGGTTAAATTGGCCGCATCTGGCTGGCATTGATAAAAAAGTTACACCATCTCCCGCTAAAGGGAACCATGTGTAGATGTGAAGCAGCGGGCGCTAACGCTTACACTGGCGGCGGCGTTGACGCTGGCGCTCATCGCAGCGTTACGCAGGAGAGAAAACTGGGGAGGCGCAAAGCAAGCAGTGATGGAGCGGTGTTTCCTACTGAAACATGCCAATCGCTGCTAATGGGCAATGAGAAACAGAAGACTCCGACTGGACACAGAGACCCGTAGTCCGCTTTTAGTTAACGCGCACGCTGCGAATTTTTATTGTTCAATAACGCACAGGAGAAATCTCCCACCGGCACCACCTAGCAGGTCAAGATCCAGTGCCACATATACGGGGTGACCAGTGAACGGTTGTGCAGCGCGAGCAGTCGGTTTTTTCAACCAAGAAACTCGCTAGCAGACGCTGCCTGCGTCGGCGTCGCGATGCGAGAGAGGGGGGAGCGTAGGAGAGGAGAGAGCGGGGGGGGACGCGCATGCGCAGTGGGAGTGCGGACGCCGCGGGCAGGGATGCCTAGAGGAGAGAGGGGGGGAGCGTAGGAGGGGAGAGAGGAGGGGAGGCGCATGCGCAGTGAGGGTGTGGTTGCCGCGGGAGGGATGCCTAGAGGAGAGAGAGGGTGAGAGGAGGTTTTTTATTTTTATTAGTTTAAAGGGTTTGCGCATGCGCAGTAAGGGTGGTCACGCGGCACACCACTACCACCACCACCGGATTAAGCTTCGCCAAAAGATGCTTCACATCTAATAGAGGAGGCGCTGCGCGAGATATGGACGCCATCGAAAAACATGAGCTTGTGCTGAACCAAGGGCCTCTGCCAGCGGCAGCACTTTATCGTCGGCACAGGGCTTTTTCGTGCAAAGCGTCGCAGTTCGTGTACAGCGTCGCATTTTCAGCACAGCCTAAAAACACTAGGGTCTTTAGAATTACGTATCTGTGTATTTTCTAATAAAAGAACACACGACCTGATACTTACATATTAATTTTGCGCCTCAGGTACGCGTAGTATTTGCTTTTTTGATCGAATATGTTCACAAGTATGAACGCAAACACCAGTTCAAGATGGCTGGGCGTTCAGAAATTAGTTAAACTTTGGCCCAGTAGCTAACAGATAGATAGACAGACAGACAGACCAAATTTTTTGCGTTTAAGTATCCCGAGAAAGACTATCGTCTTAAAAACAGAAAGATAAATAATACAGGCAGCTCACATTACGAAACCTGGTAGCAAGTGTGTAAGTACGCCAAGTGTGTATCTAAGTGACCAAGAGATGCAGTTTTTGTATGCCCACCTACGACGCGTCTTGAGTTGTTGATAACATTTGCGCATGTATAGAAGCGGGCTTCATGCTTTTCAATAACTTTAGTTGGGAGGCAGCGCCAGTCTATGCCGTTTATGTGTCTTGCCTTGTCTTCGTTTCTTTGCGCTGTACAAAGTATATACAGTGAAACCTCGGTGATACGAATACAGCTCATACGAATTTCGGGGTGATACGAATTTTTCTTTGGTCCCGGCCAAGGCCCATTGGACTGCAATGTAATGGAGTACGGTTGTTACGAACCGATTTTCACCCCGGGACGTTTGATACGAACGTACGCTACCACCCAGGTACGAAGAGGTGCTGTCCGCGCTGTCGCGGAAACCGCTCCAAGCACGTGCGAGCGCGGCAACGCAAGAGCGGGCATGCGCGCCGCACCGCCAAATCGTCAGAATCACGGTGTAAGAAAAATATTTTTTTTTCTTACGGTCAGAATAAACCTTCAAAGGTGCAGCTTGCAGTTTTGCTTCAGAGATGCGTCACAGCCTCCAAGATTGTGTGTGCGAACCTTTGAGGCTCTAATGTGCCTCCGTGTGCCTTCGCGTTTACATTACAGAGGGCATTGGCGCCATGCTTTTTTTTTCTAACGCGTCTACACGGGCTCTGTCGTTGTACTGGGTTTACACGTGCCTGCCTCGTGCATCAGACATCCTATGAAAGGTGGACGAGGACCGAAAGAAGGCGAGGACTGTCTTGGCGAAGGAGTCAGGGCTCAAAACGTCAACATGCTCGACTGTTGAGGTCGTATTTGTGCGAGCACGGCCGTAAATCTCCCAAAAAACATCCCCAAAACTTTCGCGAGAACAAAATCATAAAATAGCACCATAGTTCTGTAATTTTGTGGCCTTGATCTATCGCGTCAAAGCACTTCTCCGTTACTTTCACCGCAGTACTTAGTTGTCATCCGAAAAAGCATACTAAAATTTGGAAGGGGCTACTGCTGTCGCGGGTCACAACGCACCTGGTTCACTTTCACTTATGAAACACGTGCGTACGGACCGTATATTTACGACTGCTGTTGTGACTGCCGACATCTGAAAACTTAACTGACAATCATTCAGAGTTCTTCCTTAGGTTGCTGGGGCCTGAAAAAGAATAAATGAAAATGTACGCGAGCTTTCTTTTGTCGCAAGCTAATTTTTTTATGCTTTCTGGTGATAAAGAATTTCGGATGATACGAAAATTTTTGGTGGTCCCCTGAGATTCGTATCACCGAGGTTTCACTGTATATCAAGAGTCCTGTGTACGACTTTCGCATGCATATATGCGCGTGCGCGAGAGAGAGAGAGAGTGTGAGTAAGTGAGTGAGTGAGTGAGTGAGTGAGTGGTGAGTGAGTGAGTGAGTGAGTGGTGGTGAGTGTGAGTGAGTGAGTGTGCGTGCGTGCGTGCGTGCGTGCGTGCGTGCGTGCGTGTGTGTGTGTGTGTGTGTGTGTGTGTGTGTGTGTGTGTGTGTGTGTGTGTGTGTGTGTGTGTGTGTGTGTGTGTGTGTGTGTGTGTGTGTGTGTGTGTGTGTGTGTGTGTGTGTGTGTGTGTGTGTGTGTGTGTGTGATTGTGTGTGTGTGGTTTACTGGAGGCACTTTGCCAGCACGCAACAGAACAACACACCACACTTTGAATGCGTCCTGATTTTATTCACATACATAGCTTCTTTGCGTGCTCGATAAAGCTTTGTAAGGTGCTCATTCGATATCTTGTGCCAGCAGAGTTAATAAAAAGGCAAGTGTACTCTGTTTCAGAAGTTCCCTTCAGCACTGTGGAGGCTACAGGGCCCATTAGCCAATAGGAAGGGTGATTAGCCCCTCCACATGTATTCATCCGCGCCGCGTCGTCTGCTAGCATCCCCCCTGCCGTCTGCGCGCACACGTTCAGCGAGCAGACGGCAGCGCCGAAAAAAATAGAACATGGCTGAACGCATCGAGGCTGCTGCTCTCCGCCTCGAGTTTATCACGTCGCCGTTGTGCGTTCTGTGACCCGTAAGTTCCAAACAGACGCTTGTATATGCTTTATATTTATGTATTGGAGCTTCGGCAGCAATGTATTCGGGACAACATTGCTCTATTTCTATGAACCGCTATCAAATTATCGGTTCGTTAGGCTTAGCAGGTCTGGTTAGAGCAATATCTTATCTCGCCAATAACGACAAAGCGTACCTGGTGCTTTGTCCTGATCGTGAGATGACGCAAAGCGATAGCTCATTACACCATTCATTTGTTGCTGTGAGCGCTTTGGGCGAGCGTCGAGGGCAAGTTCAGATCGAAGCGGGTGGTCGCGTCTGCATGGGCGCCATGTTGATTTTTAACCACAGTTACCGATGGTTACTGATACTACAATTAAAGAAATGCGACTTAAATGCGATGAAGAATAAACAAATTACTTATTGATGTGCAGAAGCAGATGCTAAAGAAGGGCAAATGTCTCAACCTTGCGAATGGCAAGGCAATTATATCTGGATCTATGTTTTCCTGCGCAAGCGTGTGGCTTGTTTACACCCCGTAGCTTTGGCAGTGCTGAACGGTAGTGGTGAAACAGAGTATATATCATAGTTACCCTTCCGAATAGTTGTTGTATTGCGATAAGCCTTGATGATGTAACCCATCAATTTGGGAATCAGGTTCCTACTGCCTGGAATGAAACAGGTCTCTAATCAAGTATATTTAATCAACCATCTGTAATCATTCCAGGCGGACAGTAACAGTACACGGAGCAAAGCCAGCTTTCGAGCGCAGGTTATCACAGCGGCCAGACGAGCAGTGAACCTCCTCCATCGGAGAGTCGTAACTGTCGCGCGAGGAGTCTTGTGACAGCCTATGCCCTGACCCATCGCGACGTGCGGTGCATGCGAGTTGCTGCCACTGGCGACGCTGGTTTTCTTCTAGCGACTCTCGATGCCGCAAAACCAATCAAAGCCGGCTTTACTCGATTGGTTTACCACGTAGGTTGCAGCCTGAGCAACCATCAGGGAGCGAGCTTGAGTACTCTTGTTTAATTTTTCCGCTTCTTATCCTTACGGCACATTGACACTTGAGAAGCGAAGCGAAAACGAAAACGCCAAAGCGGCCGGAAAACCACGTCCGCGCGCGTCAGAAACGTTCACATTCGTTCTGCCCCTCGTACATGCCCCCCGCCGCCGCCGCCTTGGCCACTTTGAGAATTCATTCCATTTTGCCCGTTTCCTGAGCATTAAATTTCGTACCGAATTCTAGTTATGCATGCAAGGCACTGAAAAGAAACAGTGTGCACCTTTTCAAACCTTGTTTCGGGAGATACACCAGCAGAAACAATCCGAGCGGACACCACTGCACCGGCGGCGGCGGTCGCAACTGATTGTGCAAACGCGAGACGCGTTGGGGCATGCCGACTCGCTGCTGCTGCACCATCTAATTCCAGTGGTCTCGGCGATCGTAATCCAAACCAGGCTCTCGATGAACGCGTCCTTGTCGAGGCCGTGAGCTTTGTCGTGCTGCACGAGTAGTTTGCAATTGCGCCGATGCGAGCCACCGCCGACGCCTGTGCCGCCATGTTGAACTTGTGGCCGGTTGTTTACGTCACGTGGTTTGAGCTAGCACAGCCAAAGCCGCGAAGCGGAAAGGCGATCCGCTATCGCGTGGCGGAAAAATCGGTCTCGGACCGATTTTGTCGCGTCGGCCTCGCGGCGTGGTTTTCCGGCCGCTTAGGCGGCGCAGCGAGTGAATTTCCGGTGAGTTTTGCCGCTTTCGCTCCCTTCGAGGCCAAGTGTGAACGTGCCCTTACTGCCCCTGTTTCTGCTTTCGCCTGGAGCCACCCGCATTTGTTTGCTTTCCCTTTATCTCTACAAGCTCTCTGCTGTTTCTCCCTCATCATTTTCGTTTCCTCTCCTTTCATTAGCGCCTTCCTCTCTGGCGTCCACTTAATAAAAGCCAATCACGAGGCACCTGAGGTCCGGTTCACCTCCTCTCCACATTCGTGTCTTTTCCCGTTATCACCGCGATGCCATTGCCGTCATCCCCGTTTCCCTTCGGCGTTATCTCCCGGAGCCACACAGTGCAACTCGCCGCTCCTGGCTCACCTCGGGGCTCTTCCAGGTTCGACGCGGGTATTTCCCTTCTGCGTGCGTGTTTGATTAAGCCCCCGTTTCCCAACCAACAGCAGCCTTCGTAGCGAGACCGACCTTAAAAAACCCCGGGTCAGCTTTGTCTATAGCTGAACTGGGTGAAATATAGGCGTACATTCTTTAAAGCCCAGTGTTTGTAACTTTTTTTTTTATGATGAAGTGAAGCAGCTAAGTGCGAAAGTTGTCAAGATACTTCTGTCTATATCAAACAAGAAACTGCAGGGAAGTTTTAGAAACTTATTTTATTAATAGAGATTCCGACAATTGCGTAAAAATTTCTGTGGCCTAATGAATAGGCTATAGTTCTTCCACTCTATGTCCTTCGCACGCTTTCCTTTCTCTCCACTTTCCATCTTTCTTTCCCTTTCGCTCTCCCCTTAGTGTAGGGAAGCAAACCGCATGCACCAATTCTGGTTGACCTCTCTGCCTTTCTTTCATTTTAATAACTCTCTCTGTTTCTCTCTGACAATTGCGTAATCATGCCTTGTGTGGCCTTGCTTGATCAGAAGCTGCTGTTTTTTCATGGTCTTGTTTAAGAAACGCCCAGTGTTCCGTTTTCCTCTACGAAGGCGTCTCTCATAATCATATCGTCGTTTTTGGACGTAACACTCCAACAAATATTATTACTCTTAGTGATTCCGTTTCCTAGCTTCTAGTCATATTCTGCGTTTGACTTGTCTGGAATTTTGCGCATGACAGTGTCATGATCCAGTTGGTATGTAGAATAGCTCTTCATGGGACTGCCTCACTGATAAGGGCCTCATGGTAGCTGTGCAATTTCTTACCACATTTTTTGTTGGTACGTGGTGTCCGACATGTATTCATATAGGCTCGCTCTGACAGTCTTGAATACTCCTACTCCTCAGATTCCTCCTTCAATAAAATTGGATGTTTGCGATCGTCCTGAGCTCTTCGTCTCGCTGTCGGTGTCTTTTCTTAGCGTGTTCCTCTTACGTGGTCTGCTGTCTTTGTACGCATCAACTTGCGAGCACTGGCTTAGCTCAGTGGTAAAACAGACTCCTACGCGAAGTCCCCGCTTCGATCCTGGCGCAAACCAAATACCATCATTCTTCTCGTTACGGGTGATAGCTGCGACGGACGCTGGAGGCGGCACTGGCGGCGGACTGCATCGCCATCACTACCGACTATTAAAATGAACCCATAACAATTTAAAGTGCAAAACTTGACTTTACTAGGACTTCGAGCTGTCAGCTGAGGCACCGCCATCATCGTCGACGGAGAGTGGGAAGGGACAGGGGTCAATCCCCTCTTCCCCCCCACCTCGCCCGAAGGAAACTGCCAGACTTTAAAGAAAGTTTATTCATTCATTCATTCATTCACTACTTATTGTAATAGGTTCTTTCGACCGCTAAGAACTTTCAAATAAAGTGCCTGCATGCTTCCGCAGTACATAACTGCTGCTGCTTTTACAGACAGATTAAATTTACACGCTTTACCGCGGCAACTCGAAAACGCAGGGGAAAGTCACACTTGTTGATACTGGAAAATAATGTTTCGTGGCAATAAAACTGATAGCTGGGCGAGTTGGTATGAATTCATGTTCAACAAGTTTTTTGTTGCGCGCGCAAAATTTTTTTTGTAGCGCTTGTTTGTACCTTCGTTCTCTGTGTCCCCGTCTTTTGTGCGCGCAACAAAAAATTTTTTGAACATGAATGTTTCGTGGATTTACTGCAATGTACATGGGTTCGATTCCTGGCCACGGCTGCCTCATATCGATGGGGAGACAAATGTAGGAACACCCGTGGGCTTAGGCTTGCGCGCACATTAAAAATCTCAGTTGGCCAAAGTTAATGCGGGGCCGCATCTACGTCGTGCTTCATAACTGCACTATGGTTTTGGCACGTAAACCCAAGACTTTTATTTTAACACGAAAGTGTTTTATGCCGGGGTCCACCACGGCTCCACTGACGTATTTCCGTGACGGATATGACGTAGCAAAATGTAAACCAACAGATTGCAAAGAAAAAACTAGAAGTTCGGTCGCCGGGCGTCGAACCTACGAGCTCTCGCTCCGCAGCGCGCGGCGCGAAACCACTCGGCCACAGGAGCGTACGTACTGCAGCTTGCTAGCGGCAACTACTTTATATACACCATATGCCGTCGGTGGTCCTCAGAGCTAATCGAATTCAGCGCGTTTTCGTCATCACTAGCGAGATGGCGTGAAGGTGGCGCGGAGGGCGCGCTCTAAAGGTCGTCGCCCCTCTCGCTGCGATGCGCGCGCGCTTCCACAGGGCGTGGTCACTCGTGCGCGCGCGCTTATCTCGTGATTGGGGCATTTGGGCGCTTTGTACGTCTTGTGCTTTAAGGGCAAGTTTGCTTTGAAGTTACAGCGATTAAAGTGTGCACGAAGGTCACTTCGCTCGCCGCAGCGGCCGCGTTTACGAAAGGAGCGCGCTGCTCAAACACGAAGGAACAATTGTGACAGTTCTTCGCGCTCGTCCTGTGTATACTTCTGCGGTCGTTTCGTGCGTCTTTCTTTGTGTTAGAGCAGCGCGCTTTAGGTGTCGAGCTGTGACAGTTGTTAGCCCGCGCTCGTCCTGTGTATGCTCATTTCGTACGTCCTTTCTGCTTGAGGTGTGCGCTGCAAGTTTCGAGCTGCTTGCCGTTCTTCGCGTGACATTACAATTTGTTGCTGTAGCCTTCATCCCTTCGCCCTTGCGGCGAAACAATGCAAATAAACCCTCAACTACCTCTGTGAAGACACGTTTCACTTTCGTGTTATACCGATTCCTTTGACAGAGGGATCAGCCATGTTTTTTTTTTTGCATTAATTCGCTGAGAAGAATGACACCCAGATGGCATTGCCGTCCATACCAAGAGTGTGGATGAAGGAACCACTGACATTAGATTATGGAAAAAGGGACGGAAGAACGAGTTTTCACTGGAAGTATACATTAGATTATCAACCGTTAATTGCTTGCCGGTAAGGAAATGAACTGCGAATTTTCGTAACAAGCAGTGCGTTTATATTTCTGTTCTTATACTTAATTAAGCGAAGCACGTCCATTGACTATAAATGAGCCATCGCGGGGAACAGATCAGGTGCAGGTGAGTAATAGCCATGGTTACTAACTACATCAGGCGTACCACACCGCGGCCCACCTCTCGAGCCAACGATTCGCGCGTGAGAAACGCGTGCCACTCAGCCTCCCGAGAATGGAAAGTCACGTACGGTCCCCGTCACGCGGAAACTTCGCTATTATCGATGCAGGGAACGTGATCAGAATGAGTAACTATACGAGCCGAGCTTCCGTGTAGGGTATTCGAGCTGGGGCACGGCATGCACTGGGCGATGGCTAGGAGTCAGCGTAAGATGACGGCAACCGCAGACAAGAACAAAATTCTCCTTCGATCCGCTGGCATTTGCAAGGAAGTCTAATCAGGCCGACAGCGTTTGTAATACGGCTTCGTGTGCAAGATAGCATTCGCTTTGTTACCGTGCTACGTACGCGGGACAATACTGCCAGTAAAATATGCAAATGAGGACTACGTGCGAGCGGAACAACACAATACCTGCATTGAAAAAATCCGTAAACAGGGCTTGTGGGCTCGAGCCGACGTTTCGACAAGTGGACTTGTCTTCTTCAAGGCTAGAACTGATGGCTAGAACAATACCTGCATGCATTTCGTGCGTGTGTGAGTGAGCTCGGCTTTTACTGGAACGATGAGAAAAACTTTACGATTTACTGGGCAGCTACGCTTGAAGCCGAAAATAATACTTACAGGGATCGATTAAATGCCAGATTGCCGGCAACGCTTCTGCGTAGTAAAATAATGGCAAGAAGAGATAAGCTTTACACTAGCTTTGTCCAATTTTAGAGAGTTTACTTGTAGCACTACATATTATCTTACATTGTATAATTGTGTTGCAATGGCCCGTGCTTTTTTTTGGCAATTTAGGAGAGCAATTTAAGGAATTAGGGTGCTCGTTCGCATGCTCGTAGCACGTGAACGTTTAGGTTTACTGGGCTCTCGGAAAACAATAGTGCGCTGAATAATGCACGAAGCTGAAAAGTGATTTTGTAATGCGGAATATTCAGAGTAAAATGGCCATGACTCCCCCTCCTGTGCAAGTAAAGAGCGGCGCACAGAACGAAGATGTGAATGATTGAACTAGCTCACTTTTTTTTTTCTTAATGGCTAACAGAGCCTGTACTCTGGAATAAATTAGCAGAAAATAATAGACAGGCGCGGTAAATACAGGAAACAGAAAGCAACAAAATTTGGAGGTAGCTCAACAATGGACCTGGTATTGGTGTAGCATATTCTGTAGAACAATGTTGCTTTGTTTTAGGCTCTACGAATTTGCTTTCCCTCGGAAACCTGGTGAGCGAGACAGCCTAATGCAATTTAGGTGTGGCGATGAAAAGATCTTGTGCTGGGAACACTCGAGCCCCTGTATGCCACGCGCGTTAAATTTTAATGGAATCAGGCGGCACCGCATAACGATGCGTGGCCCTTGTCAGCGTTCTTGGCCAGAAAAGTGTGAGAGAGGGGAGAAGACGAACGGACAGGTGATACGCCACGAGCTCGTAATCCATCTGCGGCATTCAGAGTTAGAAGGCTGAGGAAACACGGCTATTGAGGGATAGTACGCAGAGGAGGAAGCGGAAACTATGGCGGGGTCACGTATGTACATGCATTAGAGTAACTCGAGCACTAAGCGCACAGGAGCTGGCAAAAAATAAAAATAAAAATAATCTATATGCAGTTAGCGTAAAGGACAGAAAGAACGCGGTGAATATATACTGAGATTTACTGACCAGTAAAGTTAACTTTGTATTGATTGCGTTTGCAAGTATAACTATGTTTCTTCATCCAACCACACACACATTTGCTCCCGCCGTTCTATGCTATCTGCTTATGTCACGCCATCAACACCAAACAAGACGTGCAAATAGCTAACGGGACCGAATATCTACGAAAGCATCTCCCAAACTACGAGGCAGGCGCTCCGGTTTAATTTTACGGTGCATCAGTCGCGCAGTTTTAGTTCAATAAACAAATATATCTCGTCAACAACGAATTTACCAGGCGTATAACAATGGAAGCAAGACTTCGACTGAATTAAGCTTGCAATTTCGCGAGCTTCATTCTTTCACAGTTTTTTCTTACTC